>JAVXUP010001005.1:200000-300414 GCA_033070095.1 Escallonia herrerae | reverse complement strand
ACTAAGCTATTTTAGTAACTTTGTGTAATACTCTCGCATTGTCAGGTACTCTCAAATATATACGTCCATTTGGTAGTTTCTTGGGAGATCATATTAGATAAAGTTACTCATTTATAAGTTAAGTGTTATGATAAACGTTCACGAATATACTTTTAAGCGACGATTGTTTAGTACAAACTTCTTTAGAGTGGCAAAATATCATGACACGACCGTAATTCATAAAAGCTGCATGACGTAAGCACCCACATCTCCTTCGCCGAACAACTAAACAGCGTCAACCCAACAGTTACCCGGGTAACAAACTCCTTCTTTTGATCTCAAAAACCTGAAAAAAGTTCAAACGGAACAACGCCCAAAAAGGTATGCATTCTCAATTACTCTCTATATATGTTTATTTTCCTTGTACTACATATATCTACTGTTTGGTTGCCAAGAAAGAGTCAATGTCGTACTGAACAGCTAATGGAAAGCTCAAGTGACTGGAAACTAATGATATTCGAATCATAGTCTCTTTTTGGTTATTGGGTACCTGAGTAGACTTAATTTCATCTAAAGTTTGATGCTTTACCTGGTAATTTGGGCCAATTGCAGTGTCTCCTACTACTTCTTTCACTCATCAGGTGTTTATTGTCCTGCAATTACGTATCCCACGTTTGGTTGCCAAAAAAGAATCAAGAAAACAATGGAAGCCAGTGATATATGTTAATATTAGACTCATTTTGGTTGTTGAGTACCTGAGAAAACTTCAGCTCAGATCAAGTTTGATGCCTTTGATGGCAACGTGGCATAATTGTAGTGTCTCCTAATACTTTTCCATTCACCAGGCGTTGTATTTATTGTGCAATTATGTGATATATGAATCCTTGACTTCTTTTGTTGTTGGGTTCCTGAGAAAAACTTTAGCTAGCCTCAACCTTGAGGCTTTAAATGATAACATTGCTTACTTGTAGAGTTGTAGCGTCCCTAATAATTTTTTTCATCTTCCAGGTGTTTGATCTCTCTACGCCATAAAGAATGAAAGAGAGGTCTAGAAATGCTCCCGTGAAATCGAAGCCATCTGGTAGTGGTAAGACTAGTCATGTCACTGGAGTTGATGAGGGACTCCAAAACCATGATAGCTCAAGGAGTCCAAAGAGGTCAGGATATGCAATCCTGGCCTTGCTTGTTTTGATAATAAATGGGTCGTGGGCCGTTCATCATTATCAGTTTGAGAATATGCCCGAGCCGCTTTCTGCAGAGCAGGCCGGTAAGAGGGGCTTCTCTGAGGAAAAGGCGATGAAGCATGTCAAGGCATTGACTGAATTGGGTCCTCATCCTGTTGGGTCCGATGCTCTGGATGTTGCTTTGCAGGTATGGTTCAAAGGAATAAATTATGTTTTTGATTTATTTTAGCTGCATAAATGCGGTTGTATGTGCATATCATACACTGATTTGTGTCAATAATAGTATCTTCTTACCGTTGAATTTGATTCAGCAGAAAATACCTTGATTAGATTTTACGCGTGTATAGATGCAAACTATGTAGCCCAACTGAATGTTGATAGAATCTTTTACATAGATATAGGTGCAGTGGACCAGTAAGTTTCTGGTTGATGTTATATCTTGCATTCTATGCGTCTATAAGTATTCTTGATTATGCTTCGGCTGCATAATACATCGTTACTTTTGCTGCACTGTCAATATGTGCCACAAGGTTCACTAATATGACACACTCCACTTATGACCACCCACTAGAGTTGAACTCTTATCCCACTGACTGTTGGCTTGATAGAAATGTTGAATGTTTGGAGCAAGGAGTCCACATCTTGTTGCCTTTTAGCCTTGCTCATATCGTGTGTACTCCTTCAGGTCTATCTTGTTGGTAATATTGTCCTTAGCTAACAGTGGTCATTCGATGGCTCCTAAAATATCAACTTGACAAATTATTGACCTGCTCTCTTTTACAGTATGTCTTAGCGGCATCGGAAAAAATTAGAAAGATGGCTCACTGGGAGGTTGATGTCGAAGTGGACTTTTTTCATGCCAACTCTGGTGCTAATCGCCTGGTCAGTGGCCTTTTTAAAGGGAAAACACTTGTATACTCAGATCTAAATCATATCGTATTAAGAATCTTGCCAAAATATGCGTCCGAAGCAGGAGATAATGCTATTCTGGTCTCCTCCCACATTGATACTGTTTTCGCAGCGTATGTTCCTTACCTTAGTACTTTTACTTTGCAATTTTGAGCACTTTTATGGGGACACTTCTAGCAGGGATATATATGTTGAAACTGTTTGTACTTGTTCTTATAATTGGTTGTTGGAATTTTTCTCAATTAAGGGTTTTTGAATAGTGAATACCATTTCTTGTGTCTAGTACATGGAATAACGCAGTATTTCTTAATTTAGAGAAGTATTGATTATTATTTCATAGGTAGTGTAATGACCCGGGTCCACGCCACACAACAGGGCGATTTTTTCCCAAAAAATGCTACCTAAAATAGGTACTTACGAGTTCCTTGGCAGCATCTTATAAGGCCATTCACAAAGTCTCCCACATCTCGTGCGGGATACCACATTAAGAATTTGTGTACTGGATATATATAGACACCTGTGACTAAGAAAAGCACCCATAAAGACTATCGAAGAAGGCAAAGAACGCTTTACTGGAATTGACATGTTCCTTAGCCCAGCAAAATATTGTGGAAAAAACATATCTCTTAATCTTTCTAAAATCAATCCGACACTTTGAAAAGCTCTAGAATTTCTTCCCTCCTCAAGCACCAGAAGATACAAGAAGGGATTAAATCCCAACTAAAGATGCATCACCCAAGATTACCACCAAACTGAAAGTCAAAGACCAACTCCGGAGCAACTGGGCAATGTAGCAGTTTACAGAAGTATGCTAACAAACTGCTGGTGGTTCTCAAAGTCACGGTCTAGGAAGAGTAAATCAAGTGTTACTGCATGCAAATTAGAAACTTTGCTGCAACAGCCGTGCCTGGTTGACTTTCTGGTTATGTAGTTCATACCTTTTGATGTGATTTTGCTTTTGTGCTTTGTGATTCAAGACTTTTTGGTTTGTAGTTAGTGATTGTTGGTGGTGATAGCACGCCATTGGATATTTGTAAATAAATTTGTTGGCTAATGGTTTAGCTATGAAGTTTATGTTCGTATCTATCTGCAAAAAATGAAAGGAGGTTTCGAACTCCAAGCGTGATACTGGAGAGCCTTTAATGATATGAGTAGAATATTAATATGAAATTTAGACTCTTTCTTTTGGAACCTGAACTCAATCGTATACATTAAACTGCAAAATGCTTGCGGCTTACATGAGCTCATGGGGTATATAAAGATTTTGTGCTAAAACTCTTTTTTCGACATGCAATTGATAAAAGTCTTGTCTCTTCTTCAACTTAATGCACGCCTCTATGGAGATTCTAGACCTAAACTAAATTGTTATCTTGTAAAAGTCTGGATGGATTTCTTGTTGGTTTACCTTTGCATTTCATAGGGAAGGAGCTGGTGATTGCAGTTCCTGTATAGCTGTTATGTTGGAGCTTGCTCGCGGAATTTCTCACTGGGGTCATGGATTCAAGAATGCTGTTATATTTTTGTTTAATACTGGGGAGGAGGAGGGCTTAAATGGTGCCCATAGCTTTATTACACAGGTTTGGAACCACTAAGATGCATCTACCTATTGCTTGTTGTTCATTTTTTATCTTCAAAATTCTCCTCTCATCAATCAGTTTTTCTGGCTGAACGGGCTCTCCTCTTTAACTAATAATACATAATAAGGTGAAACTTTGGCAGAGCGTGTTGAAGGTCACTTCATTTTTCTCATTTTCGTGTCTTCCTCATTTTATCATCCATATGTTTTCTCTATTACTGTCCCATATCATAGTCTATTACTTCTCCTCTACGTTAATGATAGCTGCAAGTACCTCGTCTCAGCTTGCTGCACTTCTATGCTTGTTGAGTGAGATTCTGTTCATCATATACTTATACTGGAGTAAAGTGCTGGCTCATCTCAGCTTCATTTAGATACACATTTCTGTTTTTTCGTTTTTCGTTCTGTTTGTTTTCGAAAAGAGAAACCTTCTAACTGGTTCAATAAAGCCGTTTGGATAAATGAAAATTTACTCAAATTTTTTGTAAATGCAAATTTTTGTATTAAGAGAGATTAAAATTCTTTTGTGGAGTGGCTTTCCAGTCAAGGGAAGCTTTGTCCTCACCTCTTACTTAAGTTATCGCTGATTGACCAAAATCTTATGCCTGGGACAAGAAAAAGCAAAGCATCTAGCTGCTGCATAAA
The DNA here is from genome assembly GCA_033070095.1 of Escallonia herrerae. NCBI lineage: Eukaryota > Viridiplantae > Streptophyta > Magnoliopsida > Escalloniales > Escalloniaceae > Escallonia > Escallonia herrerae. The sequence goes on along the minus strand of JAVXUP010001005.1, from coordinate 296,121 downwards.
GATGGAATACTAGTTTTAGACATATCTGGAAAAGCACTTGACAAGGAATACACAATGATTTGGGAAACTCTTTAAGCAGGGCCCTCTTTTTCCTAAAGTATACATATGCTCGGACCCGTCAAACCTTGAAATCCTACCTACTGCTTGCATTTACCTTATTTTCCTCCTTTTGCATGTTTAAGAACTGTCTCATTGCTCATCCTAATTTTTAATCAGGCTTCACTTTATTATTTGATCACTAGGATACCTCTATTTCCTTTTTCCTTCTTTATTGATTTGCATCATTGCATGATTGCTAACCGTATGCCAACTTCACTCGTGAAGAGTTTTTCAGAGCTTTTTGCTGTAAAAAAGGACCTTTTAAAAGATATATGTATATTTCTAAATGTTTAGCAGAAAGTGCGTAGTATATGCTAGAAGTCAATTTGAGGCTCAGGTTCCACTTAACCTCGTATTTGTTGTCGACCTTGTTTGTGCCTCAACAAGTTTTATGAGCAATTAAGAAAGTCATTACTGGCAATGGAAGCCTTTGAATTATCTTCATATGTCAGACTTGAAGGCAGGGTGTAATATCCTCCAAGTCAAGCTAGTATGCATGAAGCACTTACTTAGGTGGCTTACCTCGATCACCTTTAAATAGTTACCAAATTTCCTTTTATACAATACTATTCTGAAAGCATCATGCAATTGAAGGCCTTTTTCTTCTTTCTTGAGCCTGTCGCCAGAAACTTCTCTGTACTCTCACCCTCTCTCACTCTTCCAGTAATCAAAATGAAGAGAAAGGAAAAGATAGAACTCTGTAAACATGCACGAGTGCTCATGTGTATTAAAAGATAGATTGCTTTATGATGCAAAATGCATGTTCAATCAACAGAACCAAACATCTCTTAGTTGTGGGATAATAACATCTAATCACAAATGCAGCATCCCTGGAGCAGTACTCTTCGTATGGCTATTGACTTGGAGGCTATGGGCATTGGAGGAAAGTCTGGCATATTTCAGGTACAGTTTTATGAATAACTGCTGCTGGTTGTCTTCCTCTCACCCCTGGGGCCACTTTGGAGTCTCTTTATCATTCCATGTCCAATTCTTACATTTCGACTATTAACTGTCTAAAACAAGAGCTGTTGGTATCGTTCCATTTCACATAAGTACCCGCATCAGACACTCGACCATTTGGACATGGGTATGGGATATGTGTCCTTCACATCTCATAGGATATGCTACTTTGAACACTATCTCATAGTTTTTTTTTTTAATTTCTTTGGCTTTGAGATGAGACGAGTTCTCAATTAAAACCGTGTGCGTCACATACAACATCATTTGACCTTAGAAATTACTAACAATTAATAAAAGATATGAGTATTTTGCCGTGTCCCAGTGTCTTGTATTTTCAAAGTTAGACGAATCTGACACTTGGACACGTATCCAACCCGGACACTTGTACCAAGTCCATGTAACATAGGATGTGGGAAATTGAGTATCCCTTTGATCAGATCAATAATGGCCAAAATTGCAGTTGGAGGAACCTGTTTGACATAGTGAGGGTTTTTTGGTTTTATTCTAGTATAGCTGTATGCTATTCATTTTGTCGAACATTAATTGTTGTTCACATTGGTTTGCTTTTTCTGGTTTATTTTTTTTCAACTAAGATGGCACCAAAGGGGGTGCAACACCTGCACAAGGAAGAGCATAACACCTATTTAGCTATAAAACTTGGAAAAGCAGGTAAAAAGAACACAAAGGAATCTATAATATCTACACGCTCGTGTTCAACCCACAAAAAGAAAAAAAGAGTACTGAAGACATGCGACTTAAGCTTCACAAACGGAACTTCCACCACCTCAAAAGTGCTGTTGTTCATCTCTCACCCATAAACACAAGAAAATACATAGGGGGGTCACATCCCAAAGAGTCTCATGACATCTTTTCCTTTGAGTGTGCTCATTATGTGGATATGTTTATTACACTCTTCCACACTTGTTGCCTTCTTCATACTGCTGATATCTTCATGACCAGTTCCCTTTGTCTTGTGCCAATGGCCGGTAAATGTGTACTTGTCTCCCCTGCTCTCCATGGGGAATTGGCCGGCCAATATCAAGTTTATCCTATTCTTAATAGATATTTATCACAAATACTTTCCAGTACCAAGTAACATGTACCTTTCTCCCGTGAACCTGGTTTGTTAGAGTATTATTAGACGCTGTTTCCAGACTACCTTTCAGCTTGCTCGATTTCTATAACTTGTTGAGCTGTTTGTTTTTTGCTTTCATTCTTTTCATATTACATTATTTATTTCAACAGACTGGTCCTGATTCATGGGCTATTGAGAACTTTGCTGCGGTAGCAAAATACCCTTCTGGCCAAGTAATTGCACAGGTTTGTGCCATCTAGTGTTTGTTTTTCTCCCTTTTCAGTTTGACTGCGACAAATGTGGGAGGTATTTCTTTGATACATTTTATAGTGTAGAATACTCTTCTTTCTCCATTCAGGATCGAAGTTATATGCCTAGTTACTTTAGTGCTGCAGGATCTATTTACTTCAGGAGCCATAAAATCTGCTACAGATTTCCAAGTGTACGAAGAGATTGCTGGTCTTTCTGGTCTTGACTTTGCATATGCGGATAATACTGCTGTGTATCATACAAAGGTATTAGTTTCATTCATCTAATCTGAAACTTTATTATGCCAAAGCTCCAAATTCAGCAGAGTTATGTATTGCAAAAGACAGTGGACAGCGCTGTAGACCGGCCGTGTATCGGATTATTGGACTAGATCTGAGATTTTTCCTTAAGTATAACTCTATTATTTTCATCTAGACGAGTCAGTACAAAGAAAAAGCTATTCAAAGGACTATGATCTCATATTGACATTGGAGCTCTGTAGATTAACTTCACGTGACTCGTTATTCTAAAAGGATTGGCACTCGTATTGAAATCTTTTCGTATTCTGTATCACTACAGAATGACAAGTTGAAGCTTTTGAAGATGGGTTCCCTTCAGCATCTTGGCGACAATATGCTTGCTTTTCTGCTTCATGCTGCTGCTTCCTCTCATTTCTCTGAAGGCAAGGCAAAGGAAGCTGATGAGAAAAGTGGCGATGATGCTGCTATATATTTTGACATTTTGGTACCTACACTTAATTAGAAATATGCGCTTAATTTTTTATTGGAAAACCCTTCTCTGAATCAAACTTTTCATGGTGTTGGCATGTCTAATACTTTGGAAGTGGCAATTTTCAGGGCTCATACATGATCGTCTACCGTCAACGCTTTGCAAAAATGCTTTATAATTCGGTGATAATGCAATCACTTCTGATATGGGCTACATCACTGCTAATGGGTGGTTATACAGCTGCTATATCGTTGGCCTTATCATGTTTGAGTGTTCTCATTATGTGGCTATGTTCATTAAGCTTTTCCGTACTTGTTGCCTTCTTCCTACCTCTGATATCTTCATCGCCAGTTCCCTTTGTCTCTTGCCCATGGCTGGTCGTTGGTTTACTTGCCTCTCCTGCTCTCCTTGGGGCATTGACTGGCCAACATCTAGGTTATCTCATTCTTAGAAGATATTTATCACAAATACTTTCCAGAACTAAGGCAAATCTTTCTTACATGATTCAAGCTGATGTGGCTAACTTGGAAGCTGAAAGGTGGCTCTATAAAGCTGGTTTAGTGCAATGGCTTCTTCTTCTGATAGTTGGAAACCATTATAAGATTGGATCTTCTTATCTAGCTCTTGTTTGGCTAGTCTCGCCTGCATTTGCATGTAAGTGTGTCCTTCCACAAAATGCTAGTGGCGTAAGGAGAGAGAGATATACAACTCTGATTAAGTTCAGCTATGTGGACGAGTACCCATTATGACAATCATTGACATGTCCAGACTGTTCGTGAGGCTGTGAAGTACTTCCTTAAACAAGTTTTTTTTTTTGCGAACTTGTATAATTTATCTTTATTTGCTTTCGACTAATCTATGTTTTGAAATATCAAGATGGCTTGCTTGAGGCAACTCTATCCCCAGCCCGGTTACCAAAGCCACTTAAGACAACAACACTGCTGCTGGGCCTATCTGTACCATCTTTGATATCTGGTGGTATGTTTATTCGGTTGGCGGGCACAATAACTGGACTTGCTGTTCGTTTTGAGAGGTGATCATTCGATGTTGTTTGTTCATTAATGGGACCCCTCTTTTTATATGAAAGTGCATACTGCTTGGTAGCTGTAGCCTGGAAAACTGTGATGCATGTTTGGAATTGATATTGCAAGATTTCCTTAGAAGTCAAGAGTTTATTTCCTTATTTATTTTGAAGTTTTCTGTTTTTAGTCTTACTGAAGTCAATTTTATATAAACATCTCTTATTTCTTCTTGATGAATAATCGGTTCTATTTTGGAAAAGCTATGAAGGGAGCACAACCCATGTACCCATATGCAGAAGCTCAAAGACCTGGATAGGATTCTTCCACCCATAAAAACTAAATGTCTATAAAGGTAGATTACAATAAGTCATCGGTGTGCTTTCTGTCAAACCCTCTTTAACTTATATTTGCTTTTGTGAGGTTTGCTTTTGGGTTTGTAAGACAGAGCCCTCCAGGTAGTACTTCACCAGTTTTGATAAATATTGCACGAAACTTTGAACAATGAACACCGCTAATTTTGTTGTGGAAGACTGTAAACATCTGAAGGTTCTTCGCAGTTTTCATTAAGTGAAATGGGATGTTAATACGTCCTGAAATGTCTGACATATAGCTCTTGTGAGGAAGTTAAAAAGACGTCCAAAGGTACTTATTGACTGCTCGTATGATACTCCAATTTCAAAGATACTTGATAAAGTGACATCTGGATTCACTAATTTGATGGTTCCATATTCCATTCTCTACTTGCTACATGTAGTCTTTTATGTCTATAGCTCTTATCTTCCGTTTTAATATTTGGTAATGTTATCAATAATCTTTCCTTTCAATAGTTACACGTTCTACTTGAAAACCATTTTCATAGATTATTGACATGTTATGTGAAAGAGAATTAAATCTGGACTTATGAATGCAAATGCACGGGGTTTAAGTAATGTATATGGCCTCAGTGATAAAAAAATGAAAATGAAAATGTCTTCCAATATTTTTCTGAAATTTGAGTTACGTTGTTCGTTGGACTCTTCCAATCTGTACTTGGCTCATGTTTAGCAGCATAGCCCGCTTTGTCTTCATTGATAACTCTAATCTCGACATACTTTGAGCCTACAAAATGCATTTTGTTGTCGTTTTACTTGCAGAAAACTGAAACCAATAAACTAAACACTTAGGTAACTCAAGCAATGTACCTCAACTCAATATCTCAAATATGTAAGTTAGCCAATCTCACAAGTAGTATAAGGCAATAATGTAAAGCATGAAGTTTGAGAAATACTTAACAATGTAGATTGAGATGATTTCGGCTCGAGTTATCCTCAAGCCCACGTCCACCCCTTCAAGGAAGTTCCTTGAAAGGCTTCGTCCGGTCTTCCTTAAGGGTCAAGACTTAACATCTTACAATCCCTTGATGCTATCCACACACTATGAACAAACTTTGATCCCAAAGCTCCAAAGCTTGACAACCCCAAGCTTTGATACAACTAATTTGAAATGAAAGATTGTGTGCAACCGAATATTGTAGAAGTTGATAAGTACAAGTTTAAGCTCTAGAACAATGAGGAGATGATTTATTGGTAAGTATAAATGTATATATATCTCAAGTAAAAGCTCAAAACTCTCTTGAATTAAGAGAGATTGAATAATTGCTTTGGGTATTTGCAAGAAATGAGGGCTTGGAATGAGATGGATGATTGAAATCAAAGCCCGAAATCAGTTTATATAGGTGTGGGAATAAATATAGCTGTTTTGAAGTAGGTGGAGCATTAAATGTGCCAGTCAATGGAGTTGATTATATTGCTCAATGTAGTCTACTGTAGTCTCAAACTAGCCGTTGGAATTTGAGATTCCAACAACGCAGGTCAACTGTATTACCCTACGGCCATAAAATGCAGTCGGCTGTATAGGCCAACACAAATCAACTTTATTCCAGAAAGCTGTTTTCTATTTTTCCAAAGTATAAAATATTTAAGCATGCAAGGAAAATCTATGGTTAATTTCTAGGTCATAGTCATTGATACGATCAAATCTCTAAGTTTCGTTACAAAGTAAAGGAATGATGAAGACATTACAATCCAATTTCAAAGTAGTAATTAACGGTGATCTTTGAAGCATTCTGTTGAAAATCTTCGACGGATACTTGATCATCCAAATATCAGTCGCATGAGTGTAAGATTGCACCTAAAGCTTCATGAACTCAATGCTTATTAGACAACATAATCATCAATGTCAATTATCATCAAAACACGATATAAGCCTAGGTTAAATAACAATAGGGCTAGCACAAACAACTACTAAAATTGCTTTGATTTTGTGTACAGGAATCCTGGTAGTGCGCCTGAGTGGGTGCCAAATGTAATACTTGCTGTATATGTCGCTGCTGTCATATGTCTGACACTGGTGTATCTCCTTTCGTATGTTCACGTATCAGGTTTTCCTCTATACCTTTTTTCTGTTTTTGAAATTTCACGATGAGAATGAGTATTTTTGGTAAGGGTGCCATTAGGTCAATTTAGTCGAGACTACATAAACCAGGAGGATACTGTACGTGATCGTTTTGTTTTGTCAGGTTCTGTTCTAGATTATAAGATGTTGGATAATCCATAAAGCATCAAAAAAAAAAAAATGCTTTAGCTCATTCAATGCATGTGGTGGTTTCTGTTTTATATCCAGTTGTTACTAAACCCTTATGAAAGCTGGTTTTGTGTCCAAATGGTCATTGGCTTTGATCATAGAAACATGTTCTACCACTTTCTATATAGCCCTTGCTTTCGCCTGTTATTCTTTTAGGTCTGCCATTCTATCTTATAAGCATTATTTAAAAGGATGTGCATTGAGTTTAATCATGACTGCAACTTGTAATTTATTATGTGTTTTGTAGGTGCAAAAACGTCAATTGCCATTGCAAACTGTATTCTGTTTGGCCTCTCGCTGACTGCACTTTTATCTGGTATTGCTCCTCCATTCACTGAAGACGCTGCTAGAGCTGTAAATGTAAGTATCTGCACTGGTGATGGTAACAGTGTCAACAGCTTCCGAAAGTGTCCGTTTATGCATCTTCTATTGCACAGTTACTGCCGGTTTAATCACTGGCAGCGTCCTCAGTAACTGGTGACTTTTTACTGATGCACTGCTTTAATTGGAAAAAGGGGTTTTCAACATGTTTTCAGTGTATCATTTTCATCTACTGGGTAACGGTAACAGTGTCAGTTGCTTGTGAAAGCGTCCATTTATGCATTTCCTTTTTGTACAACTACTGGTGCCCATTTACTGATGGACTACTTCAGGTGTAAAACGGGTTTTGACTACAGAAACATTGTTTTATAACATGGCTCTAGAAAGATATCTTTAACTGTTGTTTTGGGGCGTTTTTGGTATCTTGCTGCAGCCAATGCAGGACAATGATACCAAGTATTTTTTTATTTGATATTTCCGTAAAGCATATAAATCCCAAGGCACATATATTGTTCATCATCCTCATCTTACCCTCTTGTGCAGCATACTCTTTACTATTCAAGTATCTGGCTTTCAGGTTGTGCATGTTGTCAATACAACAGGAGGATATGGTGAGATGCAAGAACCGAATTCATACGTATCTCTATTTTCAACAACTCCTGGAGAGTTGACTAAAGAGGTTGAACAGATTGGAGAAGGATTTGTTTGTGGAAGAGAGAAGGTTTATGATTTCGTTACTTTTGCAGTCAAGTATAGTTGTTGGACCCAAAACGATGCGGGAAGTGGGTGGAGCAAATCAGATGTTCCTGCATTGTATGTTGAGAGTGATATAAGGGGGGATGACAGGATTACTCACGTCTCAATGGATACAAAGTCTTCCACACGCTGGACTCTTGCAATTAATACTGAGGAAATAGAGGACTTCCGTTTCAAAGGTATTATTGTTCTTCTGAAGGTCCAGCCTTCTGTATTCTGTATTACTTCTATTCTCGATTAACATGCAATGCCCAGCAGTTTTTTCTGTCTTTGATGTTTCATGTTCTCTAGTTGGTAGCTAGGTAGCACGGACACGGTGTCGGACACCGACACCGGACACCGCAATTTCTAGAAAATCAGATTTTGGACACCGCAGGACACCTCTATTTTTTAATATATTTTTTATTTTATATATATATAATATCAAATATATTCTACAATCTAAAATAACAAACAATAATGAAAAACTGTCAAAATAAGGAATTTAAATACAAGTCATAATTTATTTGGTCAATATTTATTTAGTCCAATGTACTGGAAATGCAACAACAAAGGGAGAAAAGAAAAAAAAGAAAAGAAAAGAAAAGAAAGAAACAAGAGGGCAAAGGGTGAAAAGAAAAAATAACAGGAAAGAAACGAGAGGGAGTGACGACAAAGGGAGAAAAGAAAAAAAAGAAAAGAAAGAAACGAGAGGACTAGCCGAATAGATCAGGAGACGAGATGAAGATAAGAGAAGAAAGAGACCTGTGGGTCAGCGGCGTAGAACCTCCGGCGAGACTTTGGCGACGACGACGAGACTCTGGCGATCACGGCGAGACCTCTGGCGACAGCAGCAGTAGCTGACTTCTCTTCCTTCGGCGACTGTAGCCGTCAGATCCGTTGGCTTCGGCTTCGGATCTTCGTCGACTGAGCTCCGGCAACACCAGCGACAGCCTTGATGTGGTCGGCAGATAGCAGACTCGAGGTGAGAGAGAAGAAGACGGTAATAGTTCAATAAATCTAAAATTGGCCCCAAACGTTCCGACACTGCCGATTGCTGTGTCTGACACTCCTCGACGAAGTGTTGTCTGACATGGTGTCGAAAAAAAAAAATAAAAAAAAAAATTCCTACACCGATTGGCGGTGTCCGTCACGTGTCAGGCGGTGTCCGGAGGGTGTCGGGGTATCCATCCGTTTAGGACACCAAACCTCCACCTAGGAGAGGTGTCCGTGCTTCAGAGGTGTATAGTAGGGGTCCGCCTGCAAGTAGCAACATAGTTGTAGCCTTTTCAATTCAGTATGCTGGAGTGTTAAGGACTGAAGATCGTATCTCATGTGATTCATCTTCACGCTTTTTTTTTTTGGGGGGGGGGGAGGGGGAGGGGGCAGCAATAACGTCTTGTATTTGAAGGAAAAAAATGAATTTGAGAAATATAAACTTTGCACATAAAACCGTTTTAAGGATTTCCGAACGACAATGAATCTTAATGTTATTCCGAAGCCATCTAAAATTAAGTTATTAAAACTAAAAAGTTCATATATTTAAAATCCACACAAATTGTCACATGTAAATCCAGCTTATAGTCATTGATAAGAAAGCCTAGATCCCATGCATTTCAAATCTTTGTTAAAATGCAGCCTAAAGTTTTCTACTATGAAATTTGTATTGTGAACATACATGGTTAAAATAAGCTTCACCCTCGTGTCAATTGTCAAATCATCAATTTCATATACAAGATCTGTTGTTGGAATTTCGATCTCACTTCCACTGAAAAGAATTTATTTTGGAAATTCTCAGAGACTATCATGATACTCTATCTAGTCAGTGTTATAACTAAACACATTTCCTGCCGTTTTTTGCACCTCAAGTACTGTCATGTTTCATAAAAACGAAAATCTATCGGAGATTCGAGTTTGTGATATTCTCGTAAATTTAAGTACCAGACCACGTACTTCCTACTTGTTCTGGATCATCATTGTATGTTTCATTTTGAGTTGGCAGCATCATTCCTGATTGATTCAGAAAGTCCAGGGAAACCTTCCTGTGATGCCCTCATCTCCTGCTGCTATCATTCTAACTTTTTTCCTTGGATGCAGACAGCAGCGACGAGTTAATTCCAGTAGGCGACAAAAGCAGTGCAGATGGGTGGCATATAATTCAATACTCGGGAGGGAAGAATGCCCCAACAAGATTTAATCTGACTCTTTTCTGGGTCAAAAACTATACGCAGGATCAGAATCCCCTTCTAAGGTTAAGAACAGATGTCGATAGATTGACACCAGCAGTTGAAAGAGTTCTCATGAAGCTTCCTCCTTGGTGTTCCTTATTTGGCAAGTCAACTTCTCCCCACACCTTAGCTTTCGTAAGTAGTCTACCTGTTAATTTCTAGGTAATGGAAAACTACCATACCCTGTTTCAACACCGACCCAATGCAACCCCCCTCTCACCCGTCCTTTCCTTTTTTCTACTCATCTGGTGGGATGTTTCGCTACCCACGGGAATGCAAGATGATCATGGCAAGACATGCAAGTTTTGCTGGTGAAAGTAGTTTTGTAAGAAAGCAGGCAGATGATTTGCTTTCTTTGTCATGTTTAAGCGGATAGGGTGAGCTGCTATCAGTGGTAGAGACTGGATTTGTTACTGTTCCAGTGTGCCTATGGATAAGAGAAAGCACTCAAGATCTTGTGTATGTTTACTTGCTCATGAAATTGTATTTTCTAGCCATCGAATAGATTTGAACTCGGAAGGAACATTTCTCCTGTCTATTCAAATTCAACTACCTATCTACGTTCCCAGTTGTTTTCATTTTTTGGCACAAGAAGAAGAAAAAATGTAATCACTAGATTGAACCAACTTGAACGGCTTATTGGTGTTTCCGGGATACCCTTTTGCCCAAAAAAGTAAAAAAGAAAAGAAAAAGAATCTGTCCACCTGCTGTGAAACATCAATCCTTGTCTTCACAACATAACACGCCCTGAGCCTTGATCGTGGAACATGCATTAAATTACTCTCCATCGTGCGCAGCATCCTTTTGGTTACGTGACGCCTCGAGCACGAGAACTCTTATGCTTGATAGGTTATTCTTTCAGGACACATACTTTCTTCTGCCAAACTGTCGAAGCATCGTTCTCACTTAGCATGTCTGGCATTTACCCTCCTAAGATTTAATTGAGAATTAGTCACTTCGATGGTACATTAGAACAACAACATATGGCGTTCCTTGGATGAGGTGGAATCTCTGGGGAGTGTCACATGTCATATTATGATAAGGCATTTTCAGCTACCTTAATTTGTGCACTTGAGCACTCGTTTGGATGAATCACATCATTCACACACATACTTTTTAACTCTTAAATTTTTTTTAGCGCTAAACAAGAGAGAAAATACATAAGCGTTGGACTTGCTTCTAAACCTTGACATTAGACCTCATCACTGAACTTGTGACTGTCGCTTGGGTATTTAGTCCACGCTTACACCTCCGTAGTATTGTCACTCCTCACTTTCCATCTAATTTGTCTGAATCTCTACCCTTACTCCTATCCCTTGCTCTGTTGTACACCATCATATCAGACATGTGATTTGGAGTACACTCCTTATGGCACCTCCTTGTGCATTGCAAACTCACTTTATTGACATTGCAAAGTATCAGACATGGACTACAGTGAATAGGAAGAGGAAGTGTCGATCGATTTTGAATTTGAAGTCGAGAAAGTAGGAACGAGGGAAAAGGGAGTCACCTGTATTTGGATGCATAAGTGATAATGGGATTCATGCACATAACTTTGGACTTGTTCGGTTTTCTCCGAGAGAGGGTTTTACATTGGGTTATAAAAGTGTACTCGACATAAGATTTAAATTTATCCATAAAACTACTTCTACATAAAATATACGAACCAAGCTCCATATACCAAATAATCGAACCAAGTTCTTCACAAGCTTTTCGTGTTCGGCTCGTTTTTTATAAAAATTCTTAAAATTATACTTTTGAATCATTTATGTTGTGAACAATTGTAATGAGCTTGAAAAGAACAAACACAAGTTTTGCACATAAAAAGTTCGATTCACTTACGACACTAGTTTTGCACAAACACAAATTTTCTGTTCGGTACTTTTACCGTTTTGTACATAACGGAAAAAAATCGTGTTTGTACCGGGGCTGAAATAAAATTTTCCTGCAAGAAAAAGGGCGGATGATGTAATTAGTCCCAACCTTTAACTGGAGTGAACTGAACTGGTCATTTTTGTCAAGCACAAACGACAGCCACTTTTTGTCGGTCTATCTCTACAGAGAATTTTGCCTTTGAAAAATCTATCTGTTCAATTTTGTTGGCAGAACAAACATCCGTTCAGGAATCTTTTCTTCTACTCAGAGGGAGGGGAGGTGAGAAATTTTGCCAAGAAATGCGGACGGTACCTTTGGGAATCTCAGCAGTAAACGGCCTCTCTATCAATTTCAAGAAACTGCCCACTTCTCCTTCCAGGGTCCCTCGCTTCGCTGATGAACATTCTTTCTCTCATCTCTCCAGATCAGGTACAACCCATCTCCCCATCTTTTCTCTCCTCCTTGTGTGTGCGTGTTTGTATGCTGTTTTAGTTGGCATTTGTTAAAAGATGTGTTGATGTCATCTAGTGATTCCTTCTCAGAATTTGTTATGGTTGTTGCGATAGATTTGTTTGTGGGTGCCATGTGATTTCGATTTAGTCATTCTTTTATGGTTAATGGGAAAAAGAAATGAGATTTTACCAGAGTAGTTGTTGCTTCCAATGTTCAACCTGCTTTATTTGTGTCACTCTTTTCGGGCCGACAACTAATAAGTATTCAATTACCGTTCTAATTCCATGCGTTCAGCAGACTTATGGATAGATTGCCTTTCCTGCCAATTCTTTGTGAACACTCGACTGAGTTTCAGGGACTTTTCTTTCTATTTTTGGTGGGTCGGGGTGTATAGTTGCTAATCTTCATGCCATGGTTTTCCAAGAAAGAATTTATGCTGCCTAAAATTATTAGCCGAATTTTTTATTTTTAGCGGCGCTTGACTTCTAAACATTGGCCAAACCGTTGGTGTTACCGTCGTTTGACTTGTCAAAGACTTACTGTTTGACTCATAATTACTACTTGAGCCAAATTTTTACTTTCAAATTCGATTATAGGAGCTAGCTCGGAATCAGAGACTTGAAACTTGGACTTGAGGGAGTACAGTTCTGTCTGAATCATTAGAAATTAAAACTTTTTAAATCATTCTGTTTCTGAGTTTAGGGGCCTGCAAAGCGAGTCAAGTGGTCGAGCTCTTTCCTTCTGTGTCACCAGAGGTTGTAGTTCGGGAGGCCAGGTTAGAGGACTCTTGGGAGGTGGCCGAGACCCATTGCAGCTCCTTCTTCCCAGAGTACTCCTTCCCTTTAGATTTTGTGTTGAGGATTGACAGGTTGATGGGGATGCTATTGGGATTCTCAGTACCTAGTGGTTGCCGGAGAACCTGCTTAGTTGCTGTGATTGGCACTTCGGATGAAGATACCTTCTTCTTGGGGAGTGAAGATCTCAAAATTGGAGGCTTTGATGGAAAGTTTAGTCTTAATAAGGGGTATGTAGCTGGGATATTGACAGTTGATACTGTAGCAGATTTTCTTCCAAGAAAAGGACCGCTCCGCCAGAGAAGGTAAGTAAGTTCTATTATCTCGTTGTTCATGATGCCATTTTGACATGCATACTTCTTACATGGTTTGAGCTTGCAAGAACCACTGAACTTAACCAACAGGCAACAACCTTTGAGTAGTCAATTGTTGTAGCATTCATCTCGATCGTGGAAATGGTGTCTTTTCCACTTGACTATTGTCTTACGTTATTTCTGGTTGGATAATTATCATAGAGCACAGCAGTTTCAAAAGATTTTGGCCAAAAACAGTAACACGTATCTCTTTTGAGTGCATACTCATCTCAACTTATTTGGTTTATTACTTGTTAATTTCTAAATCATGTTCCACCCAGTTAGTGGCAGTTTTTGCCCTTAATAATCCATTTTTAATACTTAATTACTTTTTTACCCCATTTTGAATCTTATTTACCTATCTATCCCATTTTTGGAAATCGTGGTTTCAAACAGAGATTTTAAGGGAAGAAAACGTGATTTGAAACAGAGATTTCTTTTGAAATCTTGCTTCCTAACAGAGATTTCATACGTTTTCAAAAGAAATATCTGTTTCAAACCACGTTTTCTTCCCTTGAAATCTCTGTTTGAAACCACGATTTTCAAAAGTGGGCTAGATAGGTAAATAAGGTTCAAAATGGAGTAAAGGAGTAATAAAGTATTAAAAATGGATTATTGAGGGCAAAAACTCAAGTTAGTGGCCCTTATATAACAAGAACTTGATTTCTTTCAGCAAACTGACTGCTCCTCCAAGTACATGAGATTGGCTTAGGGCTCACGTCCTCCTCAGCTAGTTATCCATCATGGTGATGTCCTGGGCATTGAGTGGTAATCACCATGACTGTTATAGATTCTTCCCACGCCCATAACTACCCTACGACTACCGAGCGTTGCAGCTTCAGCGACTACTTCTTGTGAAAGGCATACCAGGTTGTCGATAAGCAGATGGCACTGCATTAACACTTATTGACATGCTAGCATCATCACCATCTCCACCTTTTCTCAGTTTTCTTGGAAGTGCTCTGAGCCTCTTCTAATAAACTTAATACATAAGCCCTCTTAGATTTAAGAGAGGTTTGAGTAGTGATTCCAGCTTATTATCAAAGAAAAGTACAATATCGAACAACAATTCTGTTCTGATGATTTTTACGTATATATCTGAAATGTTTTTCAATTACGCTTAGTGATACTCGCTATGTTGTGGAACGATGCTCAATTGATAAAACTAAAAGTTCATTTTGTAGCTAATTAGTAAAATAATTTTGGGACTCTTATTTAAATCATTGAGTAGTAGAGTACCTGAACTTTAATATTCAACAAAAGATAACTAATCATTGTCTGACTACTGTTCATATCAAGTATTTCATAAGGATGTAAATTGGGTGTTGTAGTGCAATGAGCTTTAAGGAATTTTTGATTAAATGCTCAAATGTAGGCAATGGAAACATTCTGTTTCATTGGAGCCAAGAAGAAGCATTTTTGAGTTTTGAGTGAATTTTTTTTGGATAATAATAATGCAATGCTCCACGCCTTGACAAGCACTTAAAACTGTTGTCGCGTGCTTATATATAGGTATTTTGCTTTGCGCGAGTTCTCTAGTAAACATAATTGTGCAAGCGTTCTGTACATTTCGGCACCTCGAAATGCCTGAGAGACTAGATAATAGTTCTGTAGCATGTTAAATAGTTGCAAACAGAAACTAAGGAAACAAAGCATTGTAAAAATGATTTCTGCTGCAAAAGGGGAAGTAATTGTTTGGTTCCAGTCACCCCTTGCTAGCTACTTTGAGCCTTTTAAAGCTGGAGTTTCGTTAAATTCTAAACTAAAACATAATCTGGAGCAAGGAGCCTGATATTCATGCTGGTATCTCATCTAGTGAGGCCATTCTTGCTGCCTTTATTCTTGGATCTCAAAGTTACTATTTGGATCTCAGAGTTGTCGACTGTGACTCTTGTTAAAACCAAAGGACTGTTAGTTAAATTTGGCAAAGACGATGTGTATTATGATGTTTGCATGAGCAGTTTAGCCTGCACCAGAAGGAGGAAGAAGGAGGCGGCTGGCTAGTATCCTAGTATTGTGCGTAATTCAAGCTGTTGAGTCTTTTTTCGCACAATTGCTCGTCTCTAAATCAATTTATTGGTATTACTACTAATGCAGGACAGGGATTGCATACATATCTAATGTTGCAGTTCGGGATAGATTTCGGAGGAAGGGAATTGGTAAAAGGCTCGTAGCCAAGGCAGAAACCCAAGCAAGAAATTGGGGATGTCGTGCCATTGCGTTGCATTGTGACCTGAATAATCCCGGGGCTACGAGGTTGTATAAAAGCCAAGGTTTCAGAAGTATCAAAGTGCCTGATGGAGCAGCCTGGCCTCAACCAAGGACCTCACCAGATATCCAGTTCAACTTCATGATGAAGCTTTTAAACACCCAAACCAATTTTTAGGTACTCATAGGGACAGTAAAGCATTAAGAAGGCCACAACTATCGAAGACAAAACGTAAAATAGGAGATGTGGAATTTGTTTGTATATATTTGTAACTGAATCGAAAAATGAAGGGGTAACCTGTGCTTGGTACATTCGATCTGTGCTATTAACTTCTCTGTTTGTATAAAAGATCTAATTCCTTCCCCTAATCTTTCCCAATATGTTGGAGTAAGTGCAGAATGTTTATCTAGTTTTAGTGCCAAAGTAAAGGAACAGAAAGAAAAAAGCTTAGGCTAGCAGATTTGCAGTCATATTGTAATCTACCCGGGTAGCCAATATAGACTGATCAGGAAGCTAGCAGCAATTGGAGACCAGAGTAACAAGAATCTGGACAGGAAAGGGTGTGAACCCACAAAGCGGAGGTGAAGGGAGGGGAAAAGGGAGGAATGAAGATCAATGGCGAAGGAAAGATTTCTTGTTTAGAAAACTATAATGTGCTTATGCACGTTTACCACATTGCAAGACAGCAATTCCATTTCATGTAAAAAATGCTGCTCAGAAGTTTCACAGTATTACCATTAGGGTCCGATTGGATCACGAAATTAACTTTGGAATTGAGGCAGATTTTGGAATTGGACCTTAAGAATTGTAATTCCGGTGATTGGACAACTTATTTAGAATTGGAATTACAATTCTAAATGCCTTAAGACAGTAATCAGTAGCAAATTCTTAAATGCCTTAAGACAGTAATCAGTAGCAAATTCTTAAACGCGCATTACAGCAGGTTAGTACAGTTGCAGAAACTTTTTTTTTCCAAATTTTCAGTTCATGATTGTTTTTACTTCTAATAGATGGTAGATGCTTCCTCGTTCTTCATCTTAATCCGTATGTGTATTGAGATATTTGGTTTGAAATCATTTAGTAAAGCATTTTGTCTTTTAGACCTGCTTTAGTTAATGTTTACTGTTTGAAAACTTAGTTCTTGTATGTTCTGTTTAGTGATGTAAGTTGTCATGCTTACCCAATGAAACAAAATGTACGCATTGTTGTTGATGGGGGACAAAGTTGCTGTAGATGCGTTTTTCTGACCTCAATCTGTTTTTGCAGCCATTGATGCTCATAGTTCCTGATGTGCAAGATGTTTACACTCCGTTGCAAACTGATATTATCGTTCAACTTTTTGAGGTTAGCGTGGCCAAATTTTGACCTGCAAGTTTTTTTTTTCCTTTCAAGTTTTGCATTTGGGTTGGGGTTGATACCAGGGTGGTCCTCTTGTTCCAAAAGATATGAAGTGATTGGTTTTCTGTTTGAGTTTTCAGTGTCCATGAACGTGCAGTTGATAACATTGCTCACTGTTCAGCACCTACCGTCTTTTCGAATTATCAGGGGAGTAAAGGGCTTAGATGATTTTGCACTTACTGTTCTCAACATATGACTTTTGCCTGCTTTTAAACGAACTTGTCATGAAGCAGTTAAAGGTTAGAACTTGTCTCCTGCTGGTTTGGGCGATTTTACACTTTTTTTTTTTTGCACCCCCCAACAGTGGTGGTGGTGAGGAGCTTTATTCATCTGAACCTCGGTAACTGAATTGAGATCTTGTTTATTTTTCCTACAGAGGTCACCAAAAATTTACTGAAATGACAAGAAGGTCGAGAATTGAGATATACATTTTGGCCTGCAAGTACGTTAATGCAAGGTGCTAACCTCCGGATGGGGGGGGGGGGGGGGTTTCTCTTTAGATTCAATTTCTCATTCATTGCTTAATTCTTTTTCTTGGGGGGAGCATGCTTCATTGCTTAACTTGTTGGCATATACGTGTCTACATATGTTGCATTTCTTCTTCTGTGCGCACTTTGTGTGGAAAGTCATAATTTGGTCACGAGTCTTAGACCTCACTCAAGGCTTTTTGTGCCCCACAAGCCAATCAATTCTTGGTTTTGAACTTACCTTCAACACTTGTATATATATAACATGTTACAATCTGATTTCTTTTGTCATTTGTACTTTGTATTTAGGTTCGAATAGTCAATACACGTATTTTGCACAATTTCATATGAGAGGAGTAAATTGAACAAGAAACGAGATTATTAGTTGAGGTTGATGCAGAATTAGCAGCTGTTCAAATTTCAGATGATACGGGCGATGAGGAAGTGATAATATCTGTCCAGTTTACGCCTGAATGAACAACATTTAGAGAGAATTTAACAAAGGGCATGTTCGTTGAATATCAAGCTAGGCGTAGACGAGAAGTTTGATATAATAGCTAATTACCTATCTGAACTGTTTTTTTTTAGCAGCTATTTTGTTATTATTGTATATCTCATCATTAGAAATGTTCTCTCTTTAGGAGCTATTTTCTTGTTGAAACGATGAATATGTGGTGCATTCTGAGGAGCTATGGTGTATATATATGGCGGTTGTTGGTTGAATGCTTTTAAGCTGGGTATGTGGTAGTGTTGACTGATGTTATCTTTGAAGAACAAAAAAATGGGGTCATTTTTCTATTTTATAATTGGTCGTCATATATGCATATATCTTTGTGGACTCCTTTTTTCGTTTTGTACGTGGTCATCGTATATGTATTTTCTTTCATTTTCTTTTGCTCTTGTTGGGTGGGGTTACGTGGAGTATGATTTGATAAGAAAAACAAACTTTTGTTTTGCATATTTATTTTATTTTTTGACTTTAATAATTTTAATTCTTAATCCAATCTTTTGTGTTAACCAATCAATGGAATTAGAAATTTTATTCAATTCCAAAGCAATTCCAATTCTATTGGAATTGAATTGCAATTCTCAATTCCAATTTCAATTCCGTTTGCCAATTTGACCCTTAAAGTACTTCCTCTAGAAATGTTGACGGAAATATCCTCAATTCCGCATATACACGGCTGCAGCAGAAGCCGAGAAACAAGTTGTTACGATGAAAACATTGCAAGATTACACCATATTCCTGATAATATAGCTTATCCCAAAATTGGAGATGCCATCCTTGTGTAATACACATTTTTGTACCTTCTTTTGAACAGAAAAATTTGCAACGCTTTGTTTTCAAACAGTGTCATCAGTAAGCTATTGAAACCTGCAACTCCTAATAACACAGCTCCAGTTAAAGGAACACAACAGCAACCAAGACTCCAGTTTTATTATACATCGAGAAATTTGTCCAAAGCAGATGTATCCAGAGCTGGGAAGTCATTCACAGCGGCAAGAACAGCAAGTCCAAGTTTCACAGCATGATCGTTGCTCGGTGCCTATGGTGTCATAATTTTTAATAAATTGTGATACCTTTCAAAAACTGTAAAGTTCATGCGACACTTGGAAGATTTTTTATACCTCAATGTTAAGGGGCAAAACGGGGTCATGAAGTGAGAGCCTCAGAAGGAACCATCCACCATAACCAGAAACCCTAACCTGATAGCAAAGCAAATTCAAAAGTCTGCAGTATTACAAACAAAGAACATATAATCTACAGTAAAATCATTACAAGCAAAACAATGAACACCATCACAGAGGGATAGAGAGTAAGAAGCAAAACCTTCTACCGACACCGTCAAGTTATTGGACCCAGAGTTGGCCCAAGCAACTACAGAAGGAATTCATATCGTTCTAAAATGTAATCTTTGAGACTAAGGACTGGAGCCTACTTAGGTAGGAAGAGAAGGAAATTTCATTGAGCTAAGTTTATATTCAACGAAATTTTGGGGCAGAGGAACCCAGATGGGAGGAAATCCTCCACACCAACCTCAACTAGTCACAACTTAGGTATGAGATGTAAAAATTCGTCGTAATCACAATTTTTTGGCCAAACTAAAATACTTCTTCAAGGGATAGCTGACCATACAATGAGAATGACCTACCTCGCACATTCAGCTTATACAACAACAGTTGTATATTTTTAGAAATAACACCTTTTCTTTTCAGCTTGTTGGGGGTAGTGGGTGGGAAATGATTCTAAGTCGAGCCATAATATGAGCTTAAAGGAGCCTGTACAAATGTCATGGCATTTTTTATTCATATACCCCTTTCGGCTTTCATTTGACACTTCTCTTTTGATCTATTCTTTACATGGAGGTGGGTACAAGATGGAAAAAAATGTTCTGGGATTGGGAAAAGAGCCCTTTTAAGCCTCAGTCCCAGCCTTATTCTATTCCGATTATGGAATAGCGGCGCCAGTAGTTGTAGCTATGGTGTGGGTAGGGCAGCCTTTCTCTTATATATGATAGCACTGCCTTAGTTGCACAAAGCGGGGGCGGGGGAGCGTAAGCACTTGAAAGAATCTAAGGTTGGAGCGGCTTGGATAAATAAATGCATAAAAGAGTATTACCATTTGCTGAAAATAGTTTACAAGAGAGAGAGAGAGAGAGAGAGAGGGAAGGAGGGACGGTGGGAAGAGAGAAACAAGGAATTGAGTCGCAAAGGGCTTGATTTTCAGGTACTCTCTCACTTGTTCCATGCATCTCTGTCCAGCTGGTTGGATCGAGTTCCCATATGAGCTTGGGATGAGATCCGTGGAGCTCCTAACTTGAGATCGCAAAAGCGAGTTTCCGAGAGAGAAGCGTCACCATATGAGGAGTTTCCTGCAACTAAGAGCACTGCCGCCACGGCCGGATAGCTACAATAACTCCATACGAGACCCCTTTCAGTTACTAGTCCTTAGCTTGGTGTTCGGTTCTAGATTTCAAAGTGGAACCCAAAGCTTGTGTTTAAGCTGGATGTTGACAAAGCATGTAATCATAACATCTGGAAATTCCTGATGTAAGGAGAGAAGGGAGTTTTGCATCTTGATTGGCAAGTATGGTTGCATCCCAAATATTCTGTCTTCTTTTCCTACTCCAGTCTGTGATGATGAAGGTAGTTCAGTCTACAGACCGAGCAATAGGAGGGAGATTCATTCAAGGGCTTTCTCGCCGAAGATTATGTACATGCGACAGTCTAATAATACCTCAAGTATTGACTGCTATAGTTTTAATCTACAGCTAGAAGTGCAGACGTCCAGAAAGAGAGATGCATAATAAAATATTTCTAAAATAATTTAAAACATAAAACAAAGATCTTGTCCCAAAAGTTACTGTTGGTCATGTTTTGACATTCAGCCCTATCTCAGAGACTCAGACTCTCCGCCACTCACTCACAGAAAAGGAACTCTGCTATTAACCACAAAGTATCATGCATTTTTACTCCTTCGGTTAGCAGCAATTTGGGCTTCCATTTCCCTACAGTTGCCACCAATATTGACAATGACACTCCTTCACGACAAAGTGGCCTTTGTGTCTGTCCACCCATCTCACAAATTTGCTCATCCGATAGAGTAGTTGTAACACACGTCCATCTCAACATTCACATTATGCGACTTAGAAAATTTTATTCCAAGTTTCCCATCATTGTGTCTTACGGATTATGATTGGTCTTAGAACAATCCTACTACTTTCTCCTTCAACCTCACGAGTGCATATCCATCCATCACAAGACATGCCAGAAGCACTTTTGACTTCACCCCTTAAACAACCTGCTTTACCGAATTGTTCGTTGTTTCATATGCCTTGGTTCGTTCTTTACTATCTTTGAGGATTACTTGCTGTGAATTTTCTGTATCCTGGAGTTTCTATCCGTACTTACTAGTCTTACTTGTCGCTGTTACAGTTACATCAATAATCAATGTAATCAGCACTGAACATTTGAAACGGGGACCTCATGTTCGACGTGTCAATCGACTTATCCAAAATTTAAGCAAGAAGATCTTAAATGTTACTCTTGATGATATCATAGAACTGCAATACCGATCTCAAGGTCAGAGAACTTACGCCTTCATAGTTAACAGGAGCTTTCTGAAGCTTTGGATCTGAATCGGTGATGTTCTCCAAGTGCTTAAGTACAGCCTCTCCATACTCCCGGAATGATCTGAAATCACAATACTAACAATGTCACATACATAACATGACAGGCATCATCAGCCAACAAATGCCAAGGACAGTTTCATACCCTCCTTTAAGATCTGCATGATTCTGATCAATCTTTAACCTCAATTCCACAGCAACAGTTGGTTCCTGCAGACCCTCCACCAAATCAGTCAATACTTTGCTGCCACCATCTGCTCCCGAAGCTCTAGCTGATGCTAGCTTATTTAAAAGTTTGACCTGCATGTAACGCCAGATGGACATAATACAAGAAAGACAAAACAAAAGTGGTGAGCTGCTTAAGATGGAGAAATTTTAATCGACTCTGGCCCAATAGTATTGGTAATTCCCACAAAGTTGTGTTCTATCTTTGATCAACTGCAAAAAACCTTTTACTCTATCCCCAAAAATAAAATAGTACGAATACGTACAGCTAAGATTGCAAATAAAGCCTACCATAAGATATGCACCATCATCTAGCCAATGATTCTCCTTCAGTGCTCCATGGCCACTGGTTTCAATAGCCAAATGTGACTCCTCGCCAGCAGAGTTCTGCAAAGGACATTTAATTCAATAACAAATTTGTTTAGGAGCTAACTGAAAGCGTATTGCTTCTTCTGCTAGGCTCTCACATAAGGAGCTGAGATAGCTAGTTAAAGATATCTCATATGAAAATGAATAAAAACAAAAGGATGCCTCTAACGGATGCCAGAGCACTCAATTATTTATTACCAGTTGACCCCTAACATTACGAAAAAAGAAGTGTGTGCTAACCTTTTAGTCATTGACTGATGACTCATTGATTAACGAGAGACAAAAAATTTTTATTTCTTCTCTTTAATTTTTTGTCGTTACTGCTTAAAAAAGGCCCATAAATTATATTTGAGTGAGACAACAGAAAAGTGGCCTGGTAATAACCATACTCAATAATCTGTCCTTAGTAAAAATAGTCCAGTGTTTTTGCATAAACACCCTTGAACTACTCCTTTCTCTTCATATTATGTTTTTTACACACACATGACACCTAAAGCTTACCCCTTTTCCATTTATTTCCTAATTTCTTCTTTTAAATGCCCCGAATACTTTCTCTGACCCCCCGACACTTTTCTCAAAAGAATGGCATAATAACCAGAAAAGAAAGGGAGATTTCAACTACACAAGTGAAATCAACACTGGAAAAGGAAGTACAACCCAAACTCAAAAGCTATACTTGTAATACAGCAAGTGATCCTAACCAAACCCTCTCAATGGCACTCATCTTAATCAGTTGCTGATAGTTAATAGACCTAGGGCGAAAGTTGAAAACCACAATGTTCAGAAGAATCAATATTCACTTTTAATATAATAAAATAAAATTTATCCGCAACTGTAATATCCCGCACTGTTTTCTATATTGATTTCTAGTAAATAGTATTTATGCCTTCCGTTAATATTGGAAAGTTTTTGTGGGCTTTGAGTAATACCTAACCTTTGGCAGTCTTTGCGCAGTTTTCCACTTTAGGTTTTAATCAAGTCATACTATTGATTCAGCAGCCTCCTTCTTTGCTGCTCTTTGTTACTCCTTTCTCCATATTCGTGACAGACCAAGGCTCGCTCCTCGGTTTGGTATCCAATCTCCTAATTCGGTATGTATTACCTATCTGTCTAAAAGTTATTGACAATACATGCTTGTGCATTTTTCTTGGACGTTTGGGTTAAGCCCTATAAATCTTTTGGTTTTGCCTTAGGTTTTGCACGAGTGTAAGTTCCGTCACGTTACGAGGGAGTTTAGCTTTTACCCAATTGCTCCAATAAGGTAAGGGTATCTAGCTTTTTGCTGTGGTGAAGGGTATTATTTGATTCTCTTTAGAGATGTTCTTTGTTTTTGTACCAACTCGAAGCATATTTTCCAGACCGTGGTTCAATGTTTGTGTCCCTCTTGTTGGTGGTGAGACGTGATCATTAAAGTTGGTATATCGTCCATGCTTTTTTGGTGGCTTTCCATGCCAAAACAGGCACAATTAGTTTGGTTTGTTACTTCTTTATTTGCTTATTCTTACCCAGGAATTATTGCACACCTATGCTGAGATGGTTTCCAATACCATTTCTTGATACCTCCATCATAAGATACACCTTGCTTTGACTTTACCCAGTTAGGAGATTGTCCTCTATTTATTCTACTTACAGTAACATGTTAGATGCTAGGCAGCCATATTCTCTTCTCACTAACCTAATAGCCTAGTCATAATATCTTTGCTGTCACATTTTCTCAGGCGTTGTGCTTAAATTACAAAGTCCTTTTTTCCATTTAAACCTTGCACCTTTAGTGCCACCTTGTTATGGGACAGTTCAGAGACTTGAATCTTTGATCCGTTTGTATTGCTTATTCTTTTTGGCATTTGATTACAATCATTGAGATGAACTACTCATTTATTTAAGCAGAGTGTTTTAGACTTTTATAGTGACCTAGTGAGTTTTAGAGAGCCCTTTTGATGACGTCCATTACACCACTGGTATGTGTTTTGTACCTTCGGGTCTCGTGTTAGCTTTGCTTAGGACTTTTTAATGATCATATTGTGCATTTGCTCCATCTCAGTTGTTGCATTGTCGATTAGTGTCACTTGCTCGTCAATTCTTTGGCTTAGTTTCTGACTCTAATTACTATCGTTTATCTCTCATTTCCATTTGGTTCTCCCTTACTGGGCTATTTGTGCTCACCCTATTCTTTTGCCATGTCCCTTGCCACAGGCAGAGGCGGAGGCAGCCGGGGGCACAGGGGGGCACGTGCCCACCTGCTGCCTTTGAGTTCCCTGTCATTTACAGTACACCAACAATGGTGCCTCTGCTGCAAACATGGATGAAGATGAAGTCCCACCGCCCACCCATTGCAACATCATTCACCTTCACTTTTAGGTTAGGCGGTAACAGCTTTTCGGGAGGAAACATGTTAAGGGAGGGGGAAAGAAGGAGAGAAGGTAGCAGTAGTAGGTGGGTGATGTGAATGATGATCTACTGGGATGTTACGGTGATGATATAATTGAAAGTGATATTGGATATGATGGTAGATGGTGATGTTAATAGAAGGGGAGATAGAGAGAAGAGAGGAAATGGCTTTTATGGATGGATTTAAAGGCTGAAACAAATTTCAGCCATTGATCATATTAAGGGTCTGACAGTGCAAAAACAGAACTGCATATGTTTTAATAGTACCACTAACATATGATGCAATACAAGAAAAATGCCACGTTAAATATACGATACGTTTACAAAACTGCACTTAAATTAGAGGCGCACGAAAGTAAAACACCTCAAAATTAAAGACTGACACTTAAATAAGCATCCTAAATAAATGCCCCCTTTATACAATATTTTATTGAGAGTAGGATATAGCACCTCTACTGTAATACAAAAATGTAACTAAATGTAATTAGCAATCCTTTGCGATAATAGTTTAACAATAGCGACAAAATTTGTTTAGTGACAATCTTTTGCCACTGAAACTCTAACAACATACATGTTGGGAAAAATAGGATCCTCATCCAATTTGTTATAGTGACCTAGCTCCAATCTTCGTCTCTATATATAGTCATCTCTTTCATCCCAAATTTGTATCACCTATATTTTCCTTTGATTTCTTTGTTCTTTCATACTTGCAAACCATGTGTTCGATGACATGTGTAACACATAATTTAATGAGTCTATTCTAGTCCAGTAAAGTGCATGTTATATTTAATGTGGAATCAAATTGGCATAAAAATATATGGATTACGCTTAGATTTACGACGGGCTGGAAGTGAGTGTCAGAATTGACTACCGATAAAATTTAGATAATTTCTCTTGTGCATTTTTAACCTATGCTCGTTCGAGTTACCTGTTTGTTGGGTTCAATACATTTTTCACGATACTTAAGCTTAGGACTAGTTTTTTATTTTTTGATCAATTAGGTGCCCACCTCGTGCACAATTTCTAGCTCCGCCGCTGGCCACAGGTGAAAGAAGTGATCAGAGGCTCTAACAAGGTTCGGAAGTTTTGAGCATCTTTTATTCGAAATAATTGAACTACTTGGTTTTCTTTGAGAAATTTACGCGAGGCCGGTGATTTCGTTCAGATTATAATTCTGTGGTTCGATCTAGCCGCCGCATTTATTACTTCGTTTTGGATGGACTTGGAAGAGAATAATTTTCTTTAGAACGTTATCTGTGGAGGTATATTGTCGTTGACGGTCTTAAATGCTCTGTTTTATACCTGGCGTAACAGGAAATCTTAGGACTTTAATTCTATTCACGGCTTCCAAAATTCGGGTGTGACAACAACACCCTCCCCCGCAACATTCGACATCCAACTTAAGGCGACAGATATGGATCCTCTGCAGTAACTGCAGAGATGTAGTCCTAAAAGTGTCACTCAAGCCCTTTGTTGCTAAAGGTCAGACACATCATTTCTTCATAGACCAATCATTTTTTAGCGAAAGGGGACTTTAGGTGATAAATTTAAATCTGCAGTACAGCAGAAGATCCTCTTCCCAAAGGGACATTAATCAAATGAAGTATTACCAAACGAATCGCTTCATCAATGACATTTCTGTAGCCTCTTTTGAAGCGATGGTGCTTCCCTCCTGCAAAGTATTGAGGAAGATAAGCATGCTGAGGTGATAGAAGAAAATCAGGCTTCTTACATTTCACTTACCTAGTTTCTTTTCAATAAATGTCGTTAACCCATCTGAAGTCACACTGTCGGTGACGATAGTTGTTCCTGGATGCTGGTAAAAACAAACAAAGCAGAAAGTAACTCTGAGTTTAGGTAACAGGCAAAATTTATACAGACAGTGGTGCACAAGGATGACTTACTTCCTCCAAAACGATGGCGGACATCAAAGCAATTAGACGATTCCGATTAAGCTCAAGACCAGTAGAGTCCACAGCAGCAGATCTGGTAAAGAAGAGTGATATCAGTCAAATGTCCAACAAATACTCCACTAAATGAACACTCTAATTTCAAAAATCATCACCTGTCAACATCTGTATCAAAGATAATTCCCAAATCAGCCTTGTTATCCAGGACTGCCTGGGTGATAGCTTCCATTGCTACTTTGTCCTCCGGGTTAGGAATGTGATTTGGAAATAAACCTGGCAAGAAAAAAGACCTTTGTTTAATCATTCTAGACGAACTCCAGATTTTCTCAATAAGTTCCAGCTTTATACGTTACCATCTGGCTCCAAAAACTGACTGCCAGAAGTTGCAGCACCTAGAGGCTCAAGCACCTTCCCCTGGTAGACAATCAAAATGTTCAATCGGTGTCAATTGGTGACAATGGAAACTAAGTGGCAAATATCTGACAGTTTCCACTGTAAAAGGATATTATGTTTCGTATCTTAATGCAGATGAAGGTTAAAACGCTAAGGACTGAATTAAATGAATAACCTACATGCGCATAAACTGTCCAAAGGCAGATCTATCACAAAAATCACGGTGACTTGAACCAGCCGAACCTCAAATAACTCCGAGCTAGGGTCAAACTTCAAACCAACCGTGCCTACAACTACTTGATATGTCAACTGCAATTACATGTATAGAGTATATTTCCAGAACTTTTTCCATTTGGAACATAAATATCATAAAAATTCAGACATCAAGATCTCACTGTCTAGAAGGCATTGTATTACCATGCGGCGTTCATTATGAATATAATAACTGAAGGCTGGCACAGATTGGACTTCACCCTTAGGGTTCATTATGGGTTTGACTGCTGCTACCTGAGGTAACATTCCTCAGAACAAACTTATACAGGAAAAAAAATTAACATTAAAGCCTTATATAACCTTTTTGAACAACTTTGTCAATTATAATACATCTCCTGCATCAATATTCAATTCTATGAGAACAGGAACACCAATTACAAATTTCCTATCCAAGAATCCTTTCAATGTTGACCACCTTTATCTCTACTGAACGACCTACAACTTCAAGTTCGGCATCTAGACATTGAGTTCCATTATTATGATATATGTCCCCGTGGTTTGATTGACAAATCATTTAATATTGAATGAGGGTTTCAAAAGAATCATACTCTAGTACAACATATAAGTGAATGCACTAGTAAATAAAACAATCTCCTGTTGGAAAGAGAATTTCCAGTAACTCAACAGTTATGCATATAAAAGGATGCTTTCCCATCAGGGATTTCAGATCCTCTTCAAGGAAGTCGATGGAAACAAATGTCCAATTTACCCCTTACAAAACTATGCTCCACCATCATCATCGTCCCAAAACCCTAACATTTATCAGCGAGCCAGCCATAGATTTTTCAATCCCATTGAACCAGATCTGAACATGGCACAGATCTTAAATTCTTTAACAGGCCATTGCAATAATCGAAACAAATCTGGCCGTGGTGGACAGGGGTGGATTTGGTCGTGAAAGTGAGTGGTGGTGTTGGGTGGGGCTGGGTTGGTGGTGGACGTGAGTATTAGCAGTGGAAGTTACTGGTGGTGGTAGAAGGGGCTGGGTCAATGGGGGAAGTTACTTGTGGTGTCAGGTGGGGCTGCATTCGTGGGGGTCAAGAGTGGCGGCGGTGGATGGGGCTGGGTCAGTTGTGGAAGTGAGTGGTGGTGTTGCGAGGCAGGGTAGGTGGTGGGACGAGTGGCGTGGTGGACCGGTGGACAAAAGAAGTGGTGGTGGATAAAAGTGGGTTGGTGAGTGTGGCACCTAGGGTCAGGGTGGGTTGGAGTGGAGAAGAAATTGGGACATGAAGGGGATTATAGCCATTTCCACAAATTAACTAGCCCAGAACGCACTTTTTAAGAGCGTGAATATCACGCCCCGTCAATTTGAACGATTTTTCTAACAATTGCAACACAATCGGTACCACAGGGGGGCATTTGCGAAAAATGGAAGCAGGGCTGCAGAGGTGCTTTCTGCAACTCGCCGAAATCACGACAGGTCTGTATGCAAATTACCCTAAAGCTGAATCCATTTCTATTGCATTCAGAAGTTCTCCTAAATGAGAAATTAAGAAGCATTTTAGTGAATAAGAAAAGGATAACAATGTCTTACACCACGAGAAGGACATGGATCGAAATTTGTCAGGAATTCACCTAAAGGAATTCCTGTCAAAATACGTATCAAGAAGAGGACACCATTGGAAGAAGCTTGGGAGCAGTGAGCAGCTTGGAAACACTGAGGTACACATGGGAAAAAAAGGCGTAGCAACAGGCGCGTGAACTCTGGGCTTTTAAAGAAGATTGAAGTGCACGCGAGCAATAACTAAACAGAGAGAAGTTAAGGCAAATCTGTGGGGAAATGGAATCGCGGCCGTTGATGAAAATCAAGAAGATTTTGTGCCTGAAGTTTTTTTGCATTTAATTTTCAGTTAATTGTATTTCTGTTTCATTTTTCAGTATTTTCATTTCTCCGAAAAAGAAGGTGGTTTGCTAGACCTCCATATAAGG
Source organism: Escallonia herrerae (assembly GCA_033070095.1). Taxonomy (NCBI): domain Eukaryota; kingdom Viridiplantae; phylum Streptophyta; class Magnoliopsida; order Escalloniales; family Escalloniaceae; genus Escallonia; species Escallonia herrerae. The sequence continues at coordinate 266,915 of JAVXUP010001005.1, read as the reverse complement.
AAGAATCATGAGGTTACTGAGCATGCTGTTAAGCAATAGAAGCCAAATTTTCTCTCTCCATCTTCTTCTTCTTGCTCTGTTTTCTTTCTGGCCAAAGAAATTGGACTCTCCTCTCTCTGAAAAATTTCCACTCAAATTCTCAAGCCAAGTCTCAGGAGCCAAGTTAAGTAGCTCTTACTTGACAAAATCAGACACATAGCGCCTAAAGACATTATGTTTTCGTATTTAGGATACCAACATACCAAATGAATTTAACTACATTCAGGAGAGGAATGACATATCAGAAAGTGCACCAACAGAAAACAGTATGAGGTTACTAATAACTTATAATGTCCAGAGACATCTGTCAGATCCATGGAATTGGAAGCTCATAAGGTGTATCTTATGCATCAATTAGTGAAATGCAGCAATATCCCACAACAGAGGAGAAAAAGGTAAAGAGAATATGTCAAAGATTATATTGAATTATAAAATATTTTTAAATGTCAACTCACAGCAAAAAAACCTCCTGCTCCATTCCCTGCGTCGACGACTATGTGGAATCCATCCAATGGCTTTTCTGAGAGGACAACCAGCAAGGATAAGCAGGCAGACTTTGCCAAGTTAAAGAGGGCAACCATAGAGTAGCAAGTATACTGTAAGTTGTTGCAAGAGAAAACAGAGGAACCCAGTTTTAGTGAAAATGCACCAAATATGGTGAAAAAGGATGTTAATCTCCAAAAAAATTGCAAACTCTAAGCTAAAGCCAATAATCAGATTGTAACTTCTCAAGCCATCTCAATAAGGACTTATGCCAACTATTTGAGGCTAGATTGAAAAGTCTGTGTTTGGCATTCTGCTGTCTCTGGAGAACTTTCTGGTAAATATTGTAACTCAAGAAAAACTTACCTATATTTCCTGAAGCTTTGCGAACGGCTGCTACTAGGCCACTCGTATAAACAGTCATGTAGTCAACTCTCTTTACAGCTAATGAAGCTTTTTTTCCGCATCTATCAAACCTTCCACTGTAAAATTATTGTAAATATTTGCAGCACGCTCCAAAATGTCTTTGATGTCAGGTTTCCCAAGTCCTCCAGCATTTGTGAAAAACTTAAATCCATTCCTGTTGTAAGGAAGGTGACTAGCTGTTGGCAGACAAGTTAAAAGGCTTCATTAGGTACGGAATTATCTACATGATAAGTACTTTCGTATATCCAGGATTCACAACCTAACATTTTGCAAGAGAGGTAAAAGTGACACAGACCCAGCCACTTAAAGCAAGATCAACAATACTAGTCCTGCCTAAAAGAATTTACAACAAGATATTTAGCTAAACAACCTTAATGTATATCCTGGCTGATTTAGATATATACCTGTTATCATGATGGCTCCGTCAACAGGACATAGAAACTCGTCACTTTCAGTGAGGGTGCTATTGAACATGGCTGGGGTGGACGCTAGTCTACAAAAACAAGACCAAATAGTCACCACCGTTTTTTTGTCAGAAGAAAATGAGGCAAATTTTCAGTGTATGCATCAGACTCACAGGAAGATCTGTTCGCAAAAATACAGATTAAAAGGGTAGACTGCAATGTTTCTATCTTTGATATTTCTCTTCCCCTCACCCCTAGCTTTCTTTTGTCGAACAAGCATTTCCATAGGATCAATCCAAGCCAAACCCAGAAATACAAAAGGAAAAAAACCAAAAAAAGCAAACAGAAAAGGGAAATCCCTCCGAACTGTATATATATTGGAGCTGCACCTTCACAATGGGCATTTAGCATTACTGGGGTGGACATTAGTATAATAGAGCAGGACTGAATTAATCACCTTTATGCATAATCCGGGGGAAGTTAAATTAAGCAAATATTCATTGTTGGTATGCATCAAACAAAGCCACCAACTGGGTGAAAAACTAAGGAGAGACATAAAAGGCTAAGCCACGGTGGATATTTGCTAACTTACTTCTGTATCCTTATTCCGGTTATTTAAAATTACAAGGACACATTATCGGTGATAAGAAGAAAAGATACATTTCCTCCTATAATAATAAACTTCATAAGATATTTGATTCAAGCATCTCTTTCTTGACTTGCCTTTAACCTGTTCCGTTCACCTCGTGCCGGGCAATGGTCATGTTTTCAGCTTTATGGGCTCATTTATTCTAATGAAATTTTATATAGAGGAAATATTCTGTGTTATAGCGAAGAGCAAGGTCTGGAGAGAAGCTCTAACTTTGAAAGACATGCTTTCAATGTACTAGTGGTTAGATGACTATATGGTCTAGAGTCCAAACATATCAGGACTTGAACATATCCTCGAGTACAGAGAAACTATAATACTTTCATATTGAAAATCACACCCACCCATACTGAATAACATCCAGGCCAGCACCAGCAAGTCCTCGGGAAACTGCATCCTGAAAGTTAAATAGTCCAAATCTTCAGTTACTAGAGGAACAAGTAGACATAAATACTTTCAAGCACACCTGATATGCTTATTTTTCTTCCCAAAAGAATGATAGTGTCATTTTGATCATCTTACTGATATATTCAGAAATCAGCAAGGGACCTGTTCTCCTCCCTCCCCTGGCCCTCTCTTCTCTTTTCCTTTTCGTAGTAAAATTAGTAGAGACCCATTAGGGAAGCATAGGCAAAAATTTTGCATGACAAGTGACACTACAATTATATGTTACGAGTCTTTTATATAAATGAAAATGCTCAACGTATGAATAACTGGCCACCTACCTGAAGCTTTTGTGCAGATATTCTAGAATCATGGCCAATAGAAACTCTTAGACAGCTAGATGCATCAGGTTTCTTTTTTTCCAAAAGCCATGCAGCGAAGGCAGCTGCTATTGCTTCTGTAACAGGTTCAGTGAGGTTAACAGGTTCTCCCTCAACGCCAGCGACAGCAACACCTCGTATATCACTGCGTTGAAGAAGATTAGTCCACAGGGACCAATACCCTGTTTATGTTCTTGACTACATATGCATCCCTATAATTGCTTATATATTCATGTAATTTGGTGCAGGTCTGCAGGTGACAGGAATACTCTTTACTAAATACAGATTCATAGATTGAGAGTTTGCATCCTAAACCCACCCCCATGCTCTTAGATGCCATCCCAACATTTAAATTACCACAATACTGCACCATAGCAGATACATGAACATTTAGCACTACCATATTATCATGTACATGAACTCCCATTTTAGCCCACTTTTCTAATACAATCTTTACTTGTCCAAGAAACCAATGCCACGGCCACAGCATAGCAGATTAACACTAGATCATCAAGAATGACCATTTGAACAGTAAGAAATTTTATTACTATTTGTTGGGTCCATTAAAAGATCAAAGCTGCTAACCACTCGTCTTACATCAGAACTAGCCACTAGATCAACTGATAGACATCTAGCTTCTAGCTGAAATGAACATGCACAACATGGAGTAGTCGTGTTCATCAATAAACAAAAATTGCATACCAAAAACAGAAGACATTATTACTGTAAGTGGTAATAAGTTTGATACTACTTGTGATGGTAGGTTATAGATGGGTAAACTACAGAACCGATACCATGAAAAAGTTTTGCACGAAGGAGTTTAGAGTGTATCTTTAAGCATGTGCTATCAGGGCATCATTTAATACCTGCCATTCTGAAGCTTAATAAAATCGACTTTTTCCAGAGAGGGTGGAGCTGTAGCAGATGGAGCAGCTGCAGCAAAAGTCAATGCTAAGCTTATTTTTGTGATGGACAAGATGGTAGCAAATTACAGTCATACTAATTTAAATTGTCATTGCAACAGAATTTACTAATTTAAATTGTCATTGCAACAGAATTAACATTAATTAAACTTTTAAAAAGATAGGAAGAAACCATTATCGAGCTGAGCAGAAATCTTAAAGTATTTTGGGGTTTAAAAAACAAAGGTTGCATTTAATATCAACCTGGATAGTAAGAGTCTAGAACAGACCATTGCAGTATACAGTTGCTCGGTCAAATTTTGACAAGTTGCGCAACTGCATGGTGGAGATGCCAGAACATGCCAACTTCCCTCCTTGAGAGGAAAGCAAGTTGCGACCAGTAGGGGCATAACAGTCCCTCTTACTTTGGGTGCTGAACTGCCTATTCTTCTGGCAGCATTGCGCAATCAAAACATTTTGGACAATTTTTCCTGACACAGCTGCATAGAAGTTTGATCAGATTTCAGATTAGAAAACTTTAGTTTTCTTTTTAGTTTCAAAAGTGGTAACAGTACCATACTTGAAAATTTTCCCCATGTTAGGCTAAAATGAAGACGAAAGGAATATCATAAGCATGCTGTTTCCGTCAGATACACTTGTAATGGAGTATCCATCACTTGAATAAGCTTAATTTACTTGTCTCAGTAGTCAGAGTGTCACTTTCAAGAAGTTAGATTATTTCCCAAAAGGGACACAAAGGCAAAAAACCAAAAGGGAAATTTAATTACAATTAACACATCGACATTTATTTGAAAGTTTCACTAGCAACATTCAAACCCTGGACTGCTAATTATGAGGCTTTTACCTTTCAGTTAAGGATTAGGTGATAAAGGCAGCACTAATCAGATAACACTTCAAGGTTGTTGTATGTGTAGATAAACTCCTTAAGTGGAAGATCCTGTACTCTAGGCAATCGCTTGCATGCTCTATGTGTAACATAAACTTTGACTTGAAAATTTCCTTCACACTATGTTAGATGGACTCTTTAAAATGCGTAAAGTACCCGTGTCGGACACTCAACACTTGGACATGGGTATGACATATGTGTCCGACACATCTTATTGGATTTGCCACTAAGAACACTATCTTATAGTTTTTTTTTTCCAGTTCGTTATTGCTTTGACATGATATAAGTTTTAAAGTAAAACATATGCGCAAATACAAATACACCAAAATGAGTACTAATACAATCAGTTCCCATAGAACCTACCTAACTAAGGAGTAACTAAAATTAACAATATATCAGAATATTCTGCAGTGTCCGCATGTCTTGGTTTTTGAAAATTAGACGAATCCGACACTTGGACACGTATCCGACTCAGGCACTCGTACCTAGTCCATGTGACATAGCCTTCATGCATGACAAGGTTTTCATCCTAGAACCATTATGTTTCCATTAAGCCTGTGAATCATTTATTAAAACCTTGTACCCACTAACAAGCAGAAAATGCAAGCAATATCTACTGATTACTGAAAAACCGTTTGGGGTGTTAATTGACATTGAGAGAAGTATGTGAAGAGTCCTGGTTTTGTTTATCAAGAGCTTTTCCTGCATATCTTTATAAATAGGTATTTCCATCACAAAGTCTTCTTTCTTTTAAAGAGTTCTTCATGACATTTAAACACCAAAATTCTGAACTATGTGATTAACAAGGAGTTGAGTTTCTCAACAGGGGAACAAATGTGTTTGTGAATCGTCAACTGTGCCTTTTGTTCACTTCATAATTCATATATTGGCATTCCACAATATGTCAGGGTTGCTAAATGGTCCTTAACAATATAGAGGCTCTTTTACAGACTCTTAACAAACTTTGTACGTGACAGGAGAGAAAGGAAAAAAAAGCTCTTTCTATTATTTGTATAGAAATGCTTGCATCACAGCTTGGTTTGATGTCATTTTGTATGACACCCACTGATGGCATCTCAAAACCGTGATAACAGAATATGTGCTTTGATCCATGGGAATATGCAGGATGCAGGCTTGATAAAGGGCTTGAGTTGATGTCATGCGGTGCTGGATAGCCTCAACATCATCTATTTTTGCTCCACTGATACACCCTCTTTTCCAATGCTGCCCTTATGCAGGAATTACCAAAAATTAAAGTTTTTTTTTTTCTAGTGGGTGTGAATATGGCTTACCAAACTTGTGGTATTAGTGCAAACTTCCATTTTCCGGAACACGTATCATCTTTCAAAGGACGGACTGGCAAGTACTCGCATAACACAGAAGCCTAGAGTGAAATTACCCCGCTGAGGAATAGAGGCTGTTTCCATCTTTCGAAAGCAACCTCATGGTCGAACCAAACTACTCGTTGCAACAAGATCTTACGCAGAGAAAGATAACCATGTGGTACTTAACTTAATCGAAATCCATTTACATAAACTAAAGTCCTCATCTCAGCTGACGCAGATTAATAGATGAAGGTATACCACTGCTTGACGTAATTTCACGTTGCAATTTACATAAACAGGCGTCAAACTTATTCTAGTACAGCCTGTTATGTGCCGCGAACGCCCTCACTCTAATTCAAGCACGGGAATTCACACACACCTGACCAGAAAACCCGGCAATAACTCGATTGTGCTCAATTCAGTTACCCTTCCATTTCAATCTTTTGTGGCGAATAAGCGGGTCGGCCACATTGCGGATTGGCTAGAACTGTAGAACTTTTACTAATTCCAATCACCAAACTACTTGCATATTTGCCGGGTAAAAGATATGAAATGGAGGACAGTAGCAACACAAGTGAAGAAGAAAGAGACATGGAAAAGAAGTGGATTACCTGCCATTTGAATAGCCAAATTGGGTGAACTGGAATTGTGCGTTGTGAAGTATGAAGAGAGACAGAAGGGGCGTGGGGGTTGGTTGGACTTGAGAGGTTGGTGGTGGGCGGAGTAGGCAGAGGGGAAATGGATTTGGAATTTAATTTTGGATCATTCTCTATGTTCTTTTGTTTTTGTTTGTCCGTCACTGAGCTAATTTCAGAAAACAGGAGGAATTATTAATTTCCGACAAAAGGGGCGAAACTCCTAGAAAGTCCGTGAGATGGTCTCTTTGATTTTTTATTTTTTATTTTAAAGGAAAAGAAGAAGAAGGAGGAAGAGAAGAGGGGCCCCAAAATGTATCTAATTATTAGACTAAAATTCGATCTAAACCTGTATTATCAAAATCGCCGACTACTTGAACATGTTTCGATACCATTTCTATTGATTTTAATTTTGCGTTCCTAAAAAGTTACGTTCGTTTCTTACTTTATTTATATTTATATTATTTATAAAAATACTAATGCAAAGTGTATCTGCCAAAATGAATGAGAAACTGATTATGAGGATTCACTTCACTTGGTGGCCTTATGCTGAAGATCATTATTTGTCAAGGCGGTCACAAAGACCGTAAAACACGAACACGAAAATTCCACCCCCACAAAATCTTTCGATTGACGAAGCAGAGCCTAGGGTTAGGGTTTTGTGAGAAGGAAGACGATCGAGGTGGTGCTGAACGACAGGCTGGGTAAGAAGGTGGAGGTGAAGTGCAACGAGGACAACACCATCGGTGACCTCAAGAAGCTAGTGGCTGCCTATTCGGGGATCCGGGTCGACAAGATCCGCATCTAGAAGTGGTACAACACCTACAAGGACCACATCACCCTCAAGGTCAAGGACTATGAGATCCACGACGGCATGGGCCTCGAGCTCTATTACAACTAAAGCCCAGTTCCTTCCCTTATCTCTATCATTCTTCGTACCCCTTTTTGCTTGTCAGAAAATTAGTTTGTCTGTTGATTTGGTTAGTCGCGATTTCAAATTAGTGGGTAATCTTTTTGTATTCCATCTAATTGGGGCATGTTAATCCGGGATTTTAGATAGCAGCTTGAATCGGCTGCTTATTGTACCCTTTTAAGCGTCAATCACCCTTTTGATTGATTTGCTTAACTGCGGTTCCTAGTTAGTGGATAATTTTGTTTGGAGTATATTTTATTGTTCTATGTTTTGCTCATAACTTGGGGAAAATTTGAGATAGGCCAACATATTAAAGTATTGAAGTATCTAATTTCTTCTTTCTTTGCTTATATGATAAATTCCTAGATTAGGTTGGCCTTGTCGCAGGTGCTATCTGAATTGGATGGCAGTAATGGAAGACGTGTTTTACTAAATATTAATGGATACCGATGGATCACTCACTTTTTTTCACTATTTGAAACTCGCCCACTCTATTACAGTTAGGGTCTGTTTGGTATGGCTTTCAGTTTTCAGTTTTTTTTCTAAAAAAAAAGAGAAGAGTTCCGATTTTTTTTTTACCAGTTTAAAAAACTGGTAGCTGTTTGACAGAGTTTATTTTTTCAAAAAACAGAAAAGAGCAAGCGTTTGACAGGACAATTCTTTGGGTTTTTTTTTAATATACATTTTTACATAATTAAATATTATTAAAGGTAATTAAGCAACTATATTACAATGTCTTAAACATAATTTTCCAACATTACAATGATTAACAACCAACATTAGCTCATTTTAATCCTAAACAAGACCACCGGCACCAAGACCACCGGTGGACCACCACCGGTCGGCACTGCCACACTACCACCAAAGCTGCACACACCCACGGATTCGCCCCATCACCACCGGTCTCATCGCCACACCACCAGCACCCAGATCGGGCCACCGTTGTCCGCCGTCAACGGACATCACAACCTGTGCTACAAACCCAAACTCTCGCCGGTCAAAACTGAAGCCCATCCTTCTTTCTTTCTCTCACCGGTCAAAAATCGGCGCTACAAACCCATGGCTGTCTCCGATTGGATTTAATTTAGGGCTTTCGGGACGGGGGGAGATAGAGAGAGAGAGAGAGAGGGGCCGAAAAGCGTTACAAGTCGCAATAACCAGAGGTGGAGCCGTCGATGGCCGGTGAAGGCGACGGACGCGGTGGCCGGTGAAGGCGACGGACGCGGTCGAGCTGTGGAGTCCATGAGAGTTGCGGCCGATCGAGCCCCTGTCTGATGAAAGAGATGAAGTCCAACTGGAAGGAGGGTTTTATACCCAGCAAAAAAAACCCCAATTTTGTTGCTAGTGAGGCTCGAAGCCTCGACCTCATTAAAGCCTTCCTCAGCTCCGCGTGAAAATTGGGTTAGAAAAGAGCTACGAGCTCTTTTCTGTTTTGGGCTTCAATTTTTAAAGTGTTGGCCCTTTTAAAAAAAAGAAAGCCAACCAAACACCCCAACTTTCATGGACTTTTGGAAAAAAAGAGAAGAGGGCCAAAAAAGAGCAAAAAAAATGGCTGTCAAACGGCCCCTTAGTGTCGTGCTTTCTTATAGTTTGTGGAAGTGGCCTAACTAGTATCAGCTCTCTGTTATAAGCCATTAGTGGCTCTTTAAGTCCCGAGCAAGACTGAGGTTTGCATCATGAGATGCTCGGGCATTGCTTGCAAAAGAAGGACTTGAAAATTGTGGGAATGTCTACCGTGTGGTGACATGTTCAAATACCTGAGTGTCCTTCTCTTTTCTTATATGCAACGTGTATCATATATACCCCTAATGACATCTCATTAATCTTCTCCTTTCACCAAAGCATAAGGAGCATAAGTATTGTGAGTATCTTGCGGCTTGTTGCATGTAATTTTATGGTAGATCATGCTTAACCCTTTGCTAGTGCAGAGTTGGTTATGACATGGAAAGCGAAATGATCTATATCATCTCTTTGCGCACACAGGCTGGTCAATGACTTCACTGATAGTAGGTTATAGGGGAAACATGTTATTTATGTTTGAGGAAGTTACCTTCGTTAAAGAAGTCTTGTTTATAATTATATGCCGGTCTGGTTCCCTTTAGTTCCTTTGTTAGAGTTGATAACCTTACTTGACGTGCGTAATGCGATAGAAGCATGGTAACAAAGTCACTTTCATTTGTTAAGCACAATTTATATCCTTTTGAATAATTGATTATGGAAAATGCGATTATGCCAAAAGCAGCCCTCCACCTACTTATGCCAAAACATAGATTTCTGCTTTTTGAGTCCGAAAAACGCTATCTCACTTGCTTTTGCAGACTCAAAGCACTTATAACCCTCTCAAAAGCACTGAATTACTAGGCTTATGCATCTCCATCTGATCATACCTTTGATTTGACAAGCTTTCCATCCATGTCTTTATGCGCTGCTTCATTTTTATGGTCAGTTGCTCTCCCCTTTCCTCTCCTTCTAATGCACATAGCAATGACATAGTCACATTACTTTGTTTACAATTTGCTTCGTTGAGTCATATGCTCTGATCAATATTCTTGACAATGTTTTATGCTCCTTCTCTCCCAAAACTACTGCTCATATTTCCCTTTTAGGTTTTTCCCTATAAAGCATGAGTGTTTTAAAAGGGGGGAAGTACCGGGGTCGGGTAAGAATCGCGTGTGGGTGTGGGTTGGGTGCGTATCCATTCTTTTCCTTTATTTTCTAAGTTTCTGGTGCGGATCGGGTGCAGATCCAATTATGGGTAGAAAAATTTGTACTAACATATTCGGGCAAATCTAATTTGAAGAGTCTAAGAGAGAGACTAGTGGCACCTCTTCATAACCACCCGTGACCACCGGCGACATCGTTGACCACCTGTGACACTGGTGACTACCCTCTACCACCCCACAACGTGCCGTGACCACAAGCGACCACCTGTAACCAGCCACAACCACAGCGACTACCCACGACCTCCAACAACCACCCGAGATCATCCGTGACCTTCGATGACCATCCACGACCTCTGGCTACCACCGGCAACCACCTGAGAAGACGTCTAATCACCTCCGGCAGCATTTCTCCAAAGATAAGTCTTTGTCTCCAAATCTCTCTTTGCTACCTTTTGTGACTTGTATGTGGATTGCTAATTGGAAGTTGGAACCAATTTTGGTTGAAAGTCCAAACTCTGTTATCTTAGAACCAGTTATAAATAATGTTTATTATCTAATACGTGTTAAAGGCTTAAAGCAGTGGTTCAATGTGGTTCAATATAATGTCTAATTCATTGTTAAAAATTATGGGATGTTGAAGCCAATTTTGCTTGTTTGACAGTTGGAACTTTGATGCTATATTGCCACTTTTATTATGAATATGATCTATTTGGTGGTAGTTATTATGTATTTGATTGTACTGTATTACTGTTGAAGGTTGAATTAAATGGCACTCCGTCTTTTTATGCACTTTCTTAAGATCCAAAATTGTTTAGAAATTCATAATAATTGTACATAGTAAAAAAAAAGATATAAAATATTTGCCGTATCCCAGCCGCACCCGTATCTTAAAATTTTTAAAAATTTCGTATCCGCACCCACACAGGAATCCGTGCTTCTTAGGTTGTCCCAAAATTATTATTCACCTTCAAATTTTCAGAGTTTTTTGTGTTGTTTTTCGATCTTTGTCTGCCTTTTGATTTTCCGCTATACGGTCTCTTCCATCCGAACCACTCTTTTCTTCCTCTTTCCATCCACTCATCTATTTCCTATCTCCTCTCCCACGACACCCAAATTCTCTATTGATTTTTTCCCATAACCACCAATCCACCTCCATCTATGACCACCTTTTGCTTCTCTTCTCTTTCATCTTGTTCTGTGTTGTCTATATGTCCCTTCGTACTGCTTCACCACCATGCTATTTCCCTTCAACCACCGTCACCGGCTTCCATCAACCATTACTCGCCGCCGCCGTTTTCCATGAACCACTGGTCGAGTCATATGGTCTAGTAATATTCACGAGACCGCTTTATACTCTTCTATCCCAATATATTGCTCATTTTTTTCCTTTTCTTGTTGTCACAAAATTATTGTTCAATCTCTAAATTTGGGTGTTTCTTGTGTTGTTTTTCCATCTTTGCCCTCTTTTTCATTTTCCCTATTCTCTCTCTCTCTCTCTCTCTACCTCTTTCTCTCTCTTCACTCTGATCCAATTTTTCCCTCCTTTTTCCAACCACTTATCTATTTCCTCTCAAGCACCCAATTTCTCCTTTTGTTTTCTTCCCAAAGACCAATCCACCTCCACTTATGACCACCTTCCACTTTTCGTCTCTTTGTTGTCTACATGTCCATTTGTACTGCTGCGACTGCCATTGCTATCTACGGTTCAATTGCTACTATGATAACCATCGCGGCCTCCGTCAACCACAACTAGCCACCAGGTTACATCGACATTTATTTAAAAGTTTCACTAGCAACATTCAAATCCTGGACTGCTAATTATAAGGCTTTTACCTTTCAGTTAAGGATTAGGTGAGAAAGGCAGCACTAATCAGATGACACCTCAAGATTGTTATACACGTAGATAAACTCCTTGAGGGGAAGATCCTGTACTCTAGGCAATTGCTTGCATGCTATGTGTAAAATGTGAACCGATAACATAAATTTTGACTTGAAAATGTCCTTCACGCTATGTTAGATGGACTCTTTAAACTGCATGAAGTACTCGTCTCGGACACTCAACACTTGGACATGGATATGACATATGTGTCTGACACATCTCATAGGATTTGCCACCAATAGCACTATCTTATAGTGTGTTTTTTTTACTTGACTCAGTAGTCAGAGTATCACTTTCAAGAAGTTAGGTGTATTTCCCAAAAGGGACACAAAGGCAAAAAACTAAAGGGAAAGTTAATTACAATTAACCAGGTTACATCGACATTTATATGAAAGTTTCACTAGCGACATTCAAATCCTGGACTGCTAATTATGAGGCTTTTACCTTTTAGTTAAGTATTAGGTGACAAAGGCAGCACTAATCATGACACTTCAAGATTGTTGTATACGTAGAAAAACTCCTTAAGTGGAAGATCATGTACTCTAGGCAATCGCTTACATGCTATGTGTAAAACGTGGATCGATAACATAAATTTTGACTTGAATATGGCCTTCACACTATGTTAGATAAACTCTTTAAAATGCTTGAAATACCCGTGTTGGACACTCAACACTTGGATATGCGTATGACATACGTGTCCGACACATCTCATAGGATTTGCAACTAAAAACACTATCTTATAATGTTTTTTTTTTCAGTTCGTTATTGCTTTGAGATGATATAAGTTTTAAATTAAAATAAATGCACAAATACAAATACACCAAAATGAGTACTAATATAACCAGTTCCTATAAAACCTACCTAACTAAGGAGTAACTACAAATAACAATATATTGGAATATTCTGCCGTGTTCAGGTGTCTTGGTTTTTGAAAATTAGACGAATCCGACATTTGGACACGTATCCAACTCGCACACTCGTACCTAGTCCATGTAACATAGCCTTCACGCATGACAAGGTTTTCAACCTAGAACCATAATGTTTCCAGTAAGCCTGTGAATCATCTATTAAAACCTTGTACCCATTAACAAGCATAAAATGCAAGCAATATCTATTGATTACTGAAAAACCGTTTGGGGTTGTTAATCGACATTGAGAAGTACGTGAAGAGTCCTCGTTTTGTTTATCAAGAGCTTTTCTACATATTATTTATAAATAGGTATTTCCCTCACAAAGTCTTCTTTCTTTTATAGAGTTCTTCATGACATTTAAACATCACAATTCTGAACTATGTGATTAACAATGAGTTGAGTTTCTCAACAGGGACCAAATGTGTCTGTGAATCATCAAGTGTGCCTTTTGTTCACTTCATAATTCACATATTAGCATTCCGCAATATGTCAGGATTGCTAAATGGTCCTTAACAATATAGATGCTCTTTTACAGACACTTAACAAACTTTCTAAGTGACAGGAGAGAATGAAAAAAAAAAGCTCTTTCTATTATTTGTACAGAAATGCTTGCATCACATCTTTGTTTGATGTCATTTTGTATGATCCCACTGATGGCATCTTAAAACAGTTATAACATAATATCTCCTTTGATCCATGGGCATATGCAGGATGTAGGCTTGTTAAAGGGCTTGAGCTAATGTTATACGGTGCTGCATAGCCTCAACATCATCTATTTTTGCTCCATTGATACACCCACTTTTCCAATGCTGCTCTTATGCAAGAGTTACAAAAAAATTAAGTTTTTTTCCAAGCGGGTGTGAATATGGCTTACCAAACTTGTGGCATTAGTGCAAATTTTCGTTTTTCAAAACACTTATATCATCTTTCAAAGGACGGACGGGCAAGTACTTGTATAACACATAAGCCTAGAGTGAAATTACCCAGCTGACTATGAAGCATGGGTGCTTTAAAAAGGGGAAAGTATTGGGGTCGGGTGCGCGTTGGACACAGGTGCGGCTCGGGTGCGCATTGGTTTTTTCTTTATTTTTTTTTATTTATTGAATTTAGGGTGCTGCTTGGGTGAGGATGGGATACTGTTCGAGTGCGGATCCGACACTTTTGGGTCAAAAGCATAATTTTCAGAAGATGTTTTGGAGGTTGAAACATAGAACCTCATTTTTATGGGGGGTGAAAACATAAAATCAATATTAGTAACACTAACCAAGAATTAGGGCAGAGGAGTCTGATAGAGAGAAAGAGAGATAGCGGCAGCGACAGTCAGATTCGCAACCACCCGGCGACTCCGGCAACACAGGTGACCTCCCGTGACACCCCCGACCACCCACGACACCAGCGAACACCCGCAATCACCAATTACCAATCGCGAGCATCGGGGACGACCCTACTCACCTCCGCCATCATTTTTTCGAAGGAATATCTCTGATCTCCTCTCTGTCTTCCTCTATGTCTTCAATTTTTTTTTTTTGTTTATGTTGTGACTTGGACGTGTGGAATGTGGATTGTAAGGTGTTTTTGTGGATTTCTAGTCTCACTTCTCACATCACAGTAAATTGGAAAGTAATTTGTGACAGTGTCTTTTTGTTGTGTTAAAGGCTAATGGTTTAGTGATTATGTCTAAAATTTTGTACTTTGATGGAGTACTTTGCTTGTTTGATAGTTTGAACTGATTTGTGTGTATTGATGGAGTACTTTACTTGTTTGATAGCTTGAACTTTGATACTGCATTGCTACGTTTATTATGAATATGATGTATTTGGTGGTAGTTATTATGTATTTAATGTTATTGTACTATTGTTGAAGAGTTAAATTAAATTGCATTATGTCTTTTTATACACTTTCTTAAGATTCAAATTGTTTAAAAATTAAATGCGAGGTGTACATAGTAAAAATAAATATCATATATATATATATATATATATATATATATAATATTTTCCGTATTCCTGCCGTACCCGTATCTTAAAAATTTTAAAAACGTCGTATTCTCGTATTCACGCCCGTGTCGTATCCGCACCCCGCACGCGCATTCGTAATTCTTAGCCTGCTGACGAATAAAGGTTGTTTCCATCTTTAGAAAGCAACCTCATGGTCGAACCAAACCACTCATTGCAACAAAATCTTACGCAAAGAAAAATAACCACGTGGTATTTAACTTAATTGAAATCCATGAGAAAGCCTCTTTGATTTTTTAAAAAAAGGGAAAAGAAGACGAAGAAAGAGGAGGAGGACGAATGCCAAAAAAAGTATTATTCGACTAAGATCCGATCTAACCCTGTGTTATCGAAACCACTGACTACTTGAACCTGTTTGGATACCATTTCTATTGATTTTAATTTTGCATTCCTAAGAAGTTACGTTCGTTTCTCCTATATATATATATATATATATATATATGGGAGCTGATCCGTTGATAGCGCTAGCAAAATGGGATATTTTGCTAGCGTGATCTGACCGTCCATCATGCAAGATGGACGGTCCAGATCGCGCCTTTTTCCAAAACCAATCCCCGTCCGCCATACTGTCTCGCGGACGAGATTTTTACCTTTTTGCCCTCCTCCCATGTCCGCGAGACAGTATGGCGAACGATCTCTAGGCTGACACATGTCAGGACCTGTCCTCTCGGTCGCCTATAAAGTCTCCTGTCAGAGCCCCGAAAACTGTCCGCGAGTATGTCACTCATTGTCTTACAATGAGTAATCCCGAACAAGCTTTTCCCACCTCTCCTCGAATTCCTCAATCGTTAATGACTTGAGGACGCATTTGTCAAAATCCTGTTTAAAGTCTGGATACTTTGCGTACATGTGATGCAGACGTTCCGGGTATTTGTTGCTTATGTGCCAAGTGCACAAGTTGTGTCGAGTATCTGGGAAGACGGTAGCAATAGCCTTCTTCATTGCCAAATCTTGATCGGTGATGATAACAGTCGGTGCTTTGAAGTTCATTGCTTCCAGCCACACCCTAAACAACCATTCAAAAGAACTCTCGCTCTCGTCCCTTAACAAGGCGAACCCGAACAGGATGGAGTGATAATGATGATTGACGCCCGTGAAAGGAGCGAACGACATCGAGTACTTGTTGGTACGGTATGTGGTGTCGAAAGTCACGACATCCCCAAAATGCTTATAAGCTAGCCTCGAACGACCGTCGACCCAAAAAATTGTGCTAACTCGATGCTCGTCGTCAAGTTTATAGTCGAAGGTAAACTGCGGGTCCTCCATCTGCATCCGTTTCAATAGGCTCATTGTCGCTTGCGCATCATTGAGGTCATACGCGGCTCGTCTATGGGTTCGGACCGCGTTACGAACGTCTGTCGTGTTAAAGTTTAAATTTTGAATTCCCCCAGCCTGTTCAGCAAGAACATTAATCATGTCAGTAGGTCCTAGCCGCGCATCGCTCATTGTGTGAATTAGGCTCCTCGCGACCTTACCCATCTTCTTGTGTTGATGCATCTGACTCACCTTAGAAGGGGTTACTAACGGGTGATTGTGTGCCAGTTCCAGGCTGGTAATAAGCCAATGATCTTGTTTGGCTTTATAGCTTACGAACATCTTGACCTGGCAATTCGTGCGTGCAAAGCAATCCCGTCTTCTCCGCGCATACCCTATTTCGTCATCATCACTGTCATCGTTGCCTACGCGTGTCTCATTTTGCACTGGGTTTCTGCCCCTATGACACTCGTATAAGCGAGAGCATATCCTTTTCGATACGCTGCTTGTTCTTGTAGTTTTTATTCTAATGCCAAAACCAACCCTCAATGAATAAGCTCGAAAACATTCTCCAGCTTCTTCCAACGTTTGAAAGGTTCGTGTTTATTTAATTGCTCTGTGTTTGGCTCATATATTGGGGGAAATTTGAGATAGGCCAACATATTAAAGTATAGAAGTATCTAACTTCTTCTATCTTTGTTAATTTGATCGATTCCTATTAGGTTGGCCTTGTCATGTGTGTCGTATGTGCTGGCTGAATTGGATGGCAGTAATGGAAGAGGTGTTCTACTAAAATATCGATGACTATGCCTTTATTTATATAATTACAAAAGTGTAAGCCAGAGGCCTTTTGAATGCCTAAGACATCGATGAGCGGTAGTGAGAAATACTTCGCAGATGGCTAAATTAGGTAGTACTAGAGTACCACCGTGGAGCTGTAAAGAGTTGGGGGATGGAAACCGCACTCAGGATCCCTTGAAAGCTAGGCATAAGTGAGAGAAAATGCTGAGGAAAAGACTCACTTGAAGTGCTTTTATGCTGATCAGCAATTGGGGTTTCTTAATTGTTCGGGGGGATATTCATTGGACGGTAGGACATGATATCTTCCTCGTTAAATGAGAGGGATATTCCCCTATATAAGAACTTCCCCTAACTTATTAATGGGGATAAATCACTAACTCGCTTCTCCTTTCTTTGTTAATTTGATTGATTAATTCCTAGATTAGGTTGGCCTTGTCGTGCGTGCTGCGTATGGCAATAAGGGAAGAGGGGTTTTACTAAAATATCGATGTCTATGCTTTAATTAATTTAGTTACAAAAGAGTGACTGAGGCACCTTCTGAATGGCCAAGGCTTCAAGCAGTGAGAAATAACATTGCAAATGCTTAAATTAGATGGTACTAAAGTACCACCTCGGAGTTGTAGGAGTTGAGGGGGTTCTAGGATTAGGTGGAAATGTGCACTTGGGATTCCTAAAAAGCTAAACATAAGAGAGAGATACGTTAGGAACACTGACTTGAAGAGCTTTTATGGTGATCAGCATTTGGGACTACTAAGCTCCCTGAAGTATGTGTTATGGTTTCTTGATTGGTCAAAGATGACCGATATTAATAAGACGAAAGGACGTGACGTCTTCCTCGTTAAATAACAGCTAATCCCCTATCTAAGAGCTTTCCTGTAATTATTAAATGGGGATGGGAATGGATCTCCTATCGCTTTTCACTATTTGAAACTCATACTCTATTATAGTTAGTTAGTGTTGTGCTTTCTTATAGTTTGCGGAAGTGGCCTAAGTAGTATCAGCTTCTGTTCCATACAATGGGATGCATGCCGTCTCAATAAGATCAGTAACTGCCCACAGCCGCTACCATCTCGCTCAGAAACTATTTCCTTTCCTGAAATGCAACGCCGCTTCCTTTCCCTGCACTGCGACAGTTGAGAGGATTCATCAAAGAAGAGGAATTAAACAATATTGAACAAGCAAACTGATACAGATAGTATCTGATATGAGAAGGAAAGAAGTCAGCAACTCCACTTTATCTTCTACAAGAAGCACTTCAGTGTCGGTAGGGACTAAGAGAGCTGCCTTCACTTTTGGCGTAACTTTGTAGATCTGCAAATGCTAATTCAGGCGGCAATTACAACCCCAAAAAAGGAATCTCTATGTATGGATTTCCTATTGAGTCTCTTTTTAGGGGCCTCTCCCCTGCCAGTCACTCTGACTTTACTCTCTTAGGAGTGATCACAACTATGTCGGAGCAAAGTTTCTGGTAGGCTAGCTGATGCCCTCCCTTTCCTTCCAGGTTGGCAATAGCAGGCAATAGGGGGCTAAGGAAGATCACATAGAATAGCTAAGGTGCGACTGCTCTATATGATTAACTGCTTCCTCAGGGAAGTACTGGCTGGTGAATTCACCGCCTTTGGTAAACAAGGAGTAGACAAGTGCTTCCTTTTCGCTGAACTTGTCTTACCACCTAAAAAAGTGAAGTGTTCTATTAAGGGGGGTTTGGTGTCTGGGACCCCCCTCATTGAATAGAAGACAAGTTAACTAAGACAACTTTAGAGATCCTTCTAATGTGGGTATCCGTTGACTTCAGCCACATAGCGAAATCCTTGTCAAAACCTATATCAGACTGAGAGTCCCAAGAAGAAAACGATGAGCCACTAGTGGCTCTTGAAGTCCCGAGCGAGTCTGAGGCTTGCATCATGAGATGCTCGGGCACTCCTTGCAAAAGAAGGCCTTGAAATTGTGGGAATGTCTTCCATGTGGTGACTTGTTCAAATACTTGAGTGGCCTTCTCTTTTGTTGTGTGCAACGTGTATCATATATACTTTTGTGACGTCTCATTAATTTTCTCCTTTCACCAAAGAGTAAGGAGCGCAAGTATTGAGAGTGTCCTGCCGCTTGTGGCGTTGCAATTTTATGATAGATCATGCCTAATCCCTTTGCTAGTATGGAGTTGGTGATGACATGGCAAGCAAAGTGATCTATATCATCTTTTTGCGCACACAAGCTGGTCAACGACACCGCTGACAGTAGGTTATAGGGAAAACACGTTATTGCTGTTTGAGGAAGTTACGTTCATCAAAGAAGTCTTGTTTCTAAATATATGCCGGTTCCCTTAAGTTCCTTTGTTAGAGTTGATAAACTTGCTTAACATGCGTAATGCAATAGATGCATGGTAACAAAGTCACTTTCTTGGTTTATTATGCACGATTTATATGATTTTTTCCCTCCTTTCTGTGGGCCCATTTTTCCCGGTAAAGTTGCAGCGAACATTCTCAAAGTTTTGGTCTCCATACTTTCATAGCACAAGGGGGACCTAATTCAAAATACGTGATATGTGCAAAACCTCCAAACTTATCAGCATTGAGGTGGTTGTGGCAACTCCTTTGTAGGCCAGCCACTAGATAATATATGTAGGGTTACCACTAGAAAAACCATGGGAGGAAAGGTTTGGTTGGAGGTAGGCACAATATTTGTGTGGAACTTTTAATTTAGACACCTTTCAAGGGCCAGTTTGACGTTGCTTATGCATATTTCCTTTTGAGTAACTGATTATGGAATATGCGATTGTGCCAAAAGCAACCCTCCATCTGCTTATGCCAAAACATATATTTATGCTTTTTGAGTCCAAAAAATGTTATCTCACTTGCTTTTGGAGACTCAAAGCACTTGTAACCCTCTCAAAAGCACTAAATAACTGGGCCTGTGCATGTCCATCTGATCATACCTTTGATTTAACGAGCTTTCCATGCCTGTCTTTACGGCGCTGCTTCATTTTTGTGGTCAGTTGCTCTCCCCCGTCCTCTCCCTCTCATGCACATAGCGAGGACATAGGAGCTGTTTGATAAAAATGAAATTTAAGCGCTGAAAAAGTTAAGCGCTAAATTCATAAAATTGAAAATTTTAAGCGACTGAATTTTTACTGAAAAATAAGTTAACCTGTTTGGTAAATCAAAAGCAGATGTCTGAAAATTGTTTATTTACAAATTATCTATTTTATCGAAACTCCGCATTTGTTTATGTACTTTATTACCTTTTTTTTTGTGTGGGGGGTGGGGGGGGGGGGGGGGATAAAATTGTGTTCGTGGTAGTGGCGGCGATGGCGGTAAAAAGGTGTCAATGGTGGCGGTAATGGTGCTTGAAGACGTGGTGTTGATAATTGTGATGATAGCGATAAACGGTGACATGACGGTCATGACAGTGGTTGTAGTGTGGTGAATCTTTAGATGATTTTGGCAAAAATAGACACGGTGACAACGACAACGGTACGGTGGAGGTGATGGTGTCCTTGTAGTGGTGTTGGTGTTGGTGGTGATAGTGACTATGTCGTAGTAATTGTGGTAGTGGTAACAAAAAGAAATAATGGTTATGGTGGTGGTTGTATTATAGTGGAGGTAGTATTGCCAGCAAATTAATTAAGGCGGTATCGTGGTGGTAATTACTTTCTTGATATAAAAATATGTTAAATAACTTTAGCCATCTCATTTAGAATTAAGTGATCAACATTAAGTAAGTCTACCCTGACTTAAAATTTTAGTCTATTTTTGGTAGGAATTAATTTTTTAAGTGATACAAGATTTAGCGTTATCAAACGTACTTAATTGAAAATCATTGAAAACGTTAAGTTTTAAGTGCTTAATTGCGTTATCAAGCACACCCATGTCACATATACTTTGTTTACAATCTGGTTCGTCGAGTCATATGCTCCGATCAAAATCTCTCGACTCTTTTATGCTCCCTCTCTCCCAAAAGTACAGCTCATTTTTTCTTTTCTAATTGTCCCAAGATTATTATTCACCTTCAAGTTTTGGGAGTTTTTGTGTTGTTTTTCCATATTTGCCCGCATTTCGATTTTCCACTATACGGTCTCTTCCATCCGATCCACTTTTCTCTTCCTCTTTCCATCCACTCATCTATTTCCTCTCTCCTCTGTCGTGGCACCCAAATTCTCTATTAAGTTTCTTCCCTAACCACCAATCCACATCCATCTATGACCACCTTTTGCTTCCCTTCTCTTTCATCTTGTTCTATTTTGTCTATATGTCCCTTCATATTGCTTCACCACCGTGATATCTCCCTTCAACCACCATCACCGGCTTCCTTGAACCACTTCTCACCGCCACCGTTTTCCATGAACCACTGGTCGAGTCATATGCTCTAGTAATATTCTCGAGACTGCTTTATACTCTTCTGTTCCAACATATTGCTCATTTTTCCTTTTCTTGCTGTCCCAAAATTATTGTCCAATCTCTAGATTTGGGTGTTTCTTGTGTTGTTTTTCTATCTTTGCCCTCTTTTTTATTTTCCCTATTCTCTCTCTCTCTTATCCAAACTTTTTTTTTATCTTTCCAACCACTCATCTATTTCCTCTTAAGCACCCAATTTCTCCTTTTGTTTTCTTCCCCAAGACCAATCCACCTTCACTTTTGACCACCTTCCGCTTTTCTTCTTTTTGTTGTCTATATGTCCCTTCGTACTGCTGCGACCGCCATTGCTATCTCCTTTCAACGGCTGCCATGACGACCACTGTGGCTTCTGTCAACCGCGTCTCGCCACCAGTGTTTTCCATGAATCACCTACATATGATTATGACCCAAAAGCCTAGTGAATAGCGAATCATTCCTATTACATTATTTGATAGGTACGACCAATCAATCAATTCTAACTCTAAAAATAGAAAAAATTTCATCAAAGTTAAAGAAAGATCTTTCCTTCAAGGCCCAGTGAATAAAGATAAAATTGTTTTAAAACCGCTCTCGTCAACAACCACCGTGCACCTCCCATCAACCACCACCACCGCTACCTCGAACTTGAAGATAAAAGATTCAAAATTGATGTTTAGATTTAGTTTCATCAGGAACTTAATCTGATTGAATAAAGAACTTCATCACAATTTAGCTTTGATGATTTTGCAAACGGCCCACCACCAGGTAGACGCATTGGCTAATGACTATGCAACGTAGCGGAATTTTAGGCTTGATGATTGAGTAAACTTGGTGTTGTATATATTATGACTTACCTCTCTTGCGAATTTTTTTCGATCCACCGCAAGCATAATGTAGTAAACAGCAAGAAAACCAATAATGCAAGAAATAAACTAAGAGAGCTTGGAATTAAAAGCATAGATTACTAAAGAACTAACTGAGGAAATAAAGTTTCAATAACCTAAGAATTTGACTTTGAGAGCTACTTATTCTTATCTTGACAGCTGGAATCCACCCACACAAGACATCTTTGACTGCATGGCCGTGTAGGTGGCCTAGATCTGATCAAGCTAAACCTCTTCCCCCCCCCAAAACCAACGTACATCTCGAAGTGACTGCAATTGATGGGAGAATCATTGCGACCTTCGAGAAATCAACAATGAGATAGCCTCCACGAGAAAGGAGTCATCCAAAGCTGCCTTCTTCACCATACTGTGCACTTACAGGCAATATGGTTTCTTTGTAATGACTTCATTGCGGATCTATTATTTCTGAGTTTTACTGTTAAGCCAATGACTTGGTGATATTACAAGTGATAATGATACATAATTGACTCGTATATAGGTTTCAGTTTTCTCAAGAGCAGAAGCCGATCCAGTATGTCATTTTTTTACTGTATCCGCCGAGACCTCGAATCATGTGGAGATTAGGAGGCTAGGCCACCTAGGTGAACGCCGCAAAATACACCACAGAGATTTTCACAAGTGGCGTGTCACGATATCAAGGTGGGAAACCCTGACGAGATTAAAACTTGAAGTTCTAAATTTTGGGTGTTAAGAATAAGATCTCTTATTTTACCTATTCTTGCTTTGTTTCAATTGTGGAATTCGTACAAGAAAAATCTAGCAAGAAGGCTGGGAAGTGGTAAAAGTCGTATTGCTTACATGTGTGGGGAGAATGAGGGAGTGTCGTATTATTTACAGATGGTATAGTAATATAAGTAGAAAACTTTGATCGCATTCTTAAACTTTGTACTAGCCAAATTTGAGCAATTATATTTGGGATGGAGGGAATAATATTCCTTGCCATGAGTTGGTCACATATTGCAACCGTTGGCGCCTAATTAGGAATGTTTTGATATAATGCTACAATTATGTTACTGGTGCGCTGGTGATCTATTTTTGGCTGATTTTTCTGATGTTTGTGTCAAACCTTTCTTATTGTAGAAAGAAAAATAGAAGTTCTGCATTAGTTTTATCTGCTTATGACGATTAGATTCTATTTGAAAATGGCTATGTTTTTATTTAGAAGCTTATTGAACTTGTTCTCCTTTGTAGGGCTGGCTTGTTGCATTATTGGAAGCCGGAGAGGTAGGATCTACTTAAGGCAAATAAAAGCAAGACACTACTGCTCTTGGCTAGTAATGCTTCCCTCTCCGTAATCTATGTAAAGATCTATTGCCCAGGAAGATGTACTTATAGTTACTTGAGGGTTAATTTGACTTGATTATATATGTCTGTGACAAATCTTTTTTGCATGTCATATATTATGCAGAGTCGCTAGGTTATTCTTTCAACATGGCCATGCATTCTCTTGAAGAACTGAACTTCATTTGAATTCCCCCACCAAAAGAAATCCTTCCAGTATGTTTAGGTTTTGAATTATGAGTGCAGGTGCTTTGCTTGTACAATTTGCAAGCCCAAATTAATGAGTAGGGAGAATACCACTTTTATCCGTGAGTTTAGGAATAATTACACTCTAGGTCTCGTGTGTGAGGAGACATCACGTGTTTTTGTTGACTAAAATGAAATACAAGCCGCATCAACATGTTTGATGACTATTACATCCTGAGAATCTGTAGGTGAAATCTTGACCGTCCATTCGATCTAAATGGACAAATCTTGTGTCTTATTTTTCTCCGGCCAAAATGATCCACAAGCAACCGTGTGACCTACCTCCACCATAACCGCCACTTACAACCGGACGTAGATCCCGATCGTGACCAAAACAATCGTGTGTAGTGATAATCAGGTCTGAATTTAGGGGGTGGGGGGGGGTGGGGGGGGGGTTAATTAAATTGGCGGGTTTTTTTTTCTTTTATTATTATTATATTTTGGCATGCGTTCTAATCCCGCCAGGTGCACGTTCTTTCATTCTACTGGTGGAAGATGAGAGGTGAAGGGTGATAGGCAGATAGCAGTATAGCCAAAGTATTGCGTCAAACACATTTAGTTACCTCACCATTCTTGAGAAGACATAATTTGGAGATTGAAGCCTCACCTTTAGGGGTGGCATAATGGGTTGGTGGGTTGGGTTTGGGTTTAGATTAAATGGGTAGTTTACCCATTTAGACCCACTAGTTGTTTTACACGTGCGATGCACGTGAATATTTTTTACATTTTTTGTGAGCAATATTTGTCCATAAACTAAGGATCCGATGAATTCTAAACTTATTATCACAGACACCACTTCTTTTCAACTTCTCATACTATGTCAACACCTCTTTGTCTTCCAAAAATAACCCTGCTGCAGTCAGCAAGTAGCACACACTCGATCACACTGTCCACACGACTTCAGCTTTGTTTCTAGATTTGTCCAATGATCTAGAAGTGAGTTTCCTTTCCACAATGAGGCTACAAAGAGCATGGGTAATAGTAGTCTCATTAACATTGCATTCCAACGTCTATGACATGTGAACACTGAAGATGCAAAAAGTCTCGGCATTCAAATAATGACTCTTGTTTTGCCAAAAACAAAAATGATATGCAAATTGTCTGACCATGACTAAAGGAGACAGATAATGTGCTGCAAGTTGAGTTTGATTTTTGTGAGTTTACCCAATCCAACCCTACCCTACCCAAGAAAAGTGTGAGCTTTTACCTAACTCAACCTACTTAGTTACAAAAATGGGTTACGATAGGTTGGTTCAAGATAACAGTGGGTTATGTTGAGTTGGGCTCTTAAATTTCATTTATATAAAGATTCATTTATTGTTAGTAACTTCCACATAAAAACCACCACCAGCCACCACCATGTATTGTCGTATCGTCAGGTGCCACTTGTCTTAGCTAACGACCATTGGTGACAACTGCCAACAACAACCATTGTCAATATTGCATATAGTCTCAATCTCCTATGTCCGGACACTATTGCCACCACCCGCCATCTCTTGCTGTCGGTAGCCACCACCACGGTCAACCACCCACCACCGCTTTATTTAAGCTAAAAAAATATATTTATTCATACCTAGGTATACCCAACCAACCCAGCCCAACCCAATTAATTCAATTTTTTTTTCTGGAATTAAAGTGGGTACAAACCCAACCCAACCACTGAAGTTGCACCCCTAAATAGCACAATCAAATTGTCAATCGTGGTGAATGAAAAGGACAATTGCAAAATTTCAATGATACATAAAAGCCATAATTGCCAATTATTGGCAGTTATTGAACAGAGTTGAGACATCAAATTTATGGAAAGAAAAACAGATGAGTTGAAATCAGATTTATGGAAAATAAAAAAGATGAGTTTTTAGTACTTGTATAGCTCATTCCAAATATGTACGCTAACATGTATACACGAAACCCAGCTCACTAATGTTTAGAATGTAGCAAATCGGTAACTTAAACTATATTTTCTACCGAAACAAGTCGAATTGGCGGATGGAGCTCTACAAACATAAGTTTTCTTTGGGTCAATATTGTTGCTACTTAAAACTACATCTCGTAAACACCTGGCAAAATCGTCATCTCATGAATTTATGACACGTGATGCAAGCCAAATTTATTCTAACCCACTAATATGGTCTTTGTTATTTTTCTTCTTCCTTCCCTTCTCCTTATCTTTACCATAATATCTTCCTCTCACCCTCTTTAACCATAATGGCACCACCAATCTGCCACCACCATCCCTAAAGCGACACGAACCATTACCATCATAATAATCACCACAATACAACACTTTTATCACCAACCCCATGTCAATCATATTAGTTGCTATAAAATGCTCGATTGTACTATCTCCCACCAGTCCACTGCTGCCACCAGTCACCATCACTCTCTCATACCCTTTTTTTGCCTCGCCAAGACCTACACCACCAACACCTTTATGGCCCCTTGTTCTCGTCGTCTGATTGCTTCTCCTTCATTACATCTCTTCAAATCCATTATCTAAAGGTTTAGTTATAGATTGATCCAATCAATACTCTACAAAATCAGCAACTTATCAATGCCATCATCATTACGCAATTACATCGTCAACCACCACCATAGATGAAAAATACTTACATTTACATTGGACATAAAGCACTGGCCCTGGTGATTGTGCTAGAGATGTAGACAAATCCATGCCTCTTATTCAAGAAGGAGACTAAATATACAGTAAGTTGAACCAACAAATCTAGCTTATTCTTATTGAACTGTCCTTTCAAGATAAAAAGGGTTGACGATGGTACAGGTACGATGAGATGGTGATGCGTAGCTGATAGTACTGTTGCTGATCGATAGGGTGACAATAGCATCCATGGCAACAAAATGGGAGGAATATAGTTGAATTGTGGCATATAGTGGTAGGTCAAGTTGTCCCACGGTGGAAGTCGCAGCTATGGTGGATGTGGAAATGATATTCATCGGAGAGAATCACCAGACTATTTACACGAAATTGTACACTTCTTGCAATACTGCTGCTATAGCACATTTACAAAACTACTCCCAAGCTCATAGCTAATATCCCTGATGGCACCAGAAGAGACAGAGCTATTACAACTGTCGTTCTGCAAGCCCCCCCCTCTCTCTCTCTCTCTCTCTCTCTCTCTCTCTCTCTTTCCGAAACCCTCATATATCGCCCCCCCCCCTTCGTATTTTCGAGGTGTAAAACATTCTTCCATCCTAATCTGTTATCTAATTCACACCAATGATGAACTTTCATGGTCCTACCAAAACTCAATCAGTAAGACTTAAGGCTCATTACTTTGTGTTTAAAACATAGCTCTAAATCCATAAAAGTTGGCACAAAATTTTCCATTTGATCTCTAAGTTCTCAAGTATACCTATTGAAAAAGTTACATTACAGTGTTAATCATGTTTGACTGTGAAAATAAAAATTGCAGCAATAACAGTAAAATTAACATGAAAATACCTAAATCTACCTTTTCATTTATTTGGGATCTAAGATAAAACCAAATCGAGTTCGTATGGCACTCATGCCAAACCAACCATGCCCCCATCATAAAATTAAAACCCCTATCTTTATGAGACCTCACAAGTTGTGAGTTGACTAATGTAAGCAAGCATTTCTTTTCATCATAGTATCCATCATTCTTGAACAATTCCTATAGAACTACTGAAATTTAGCACCAGAGCAACAACATAATTCTTTGTTGTTATGTATCTTAAGATTAGTAAGATCATAAAATACGATAGGACACTAATGAATGTACAAAAGAAAGAAGGCTCTATTATCTTGGCAACGACCATGTCAATATTTTTCTCTTGGTTTTACAACTTTCAGTCTTTCATATGATAGTTGCTACTGGTTTGGCAAGGTGGGAACCTATTATCTATATATAAAAAAAAACCTGCAAAAGAAAAAGGGGATTCATGCATTAGATTTCCACTTTAACACTTCAAGAGATCTCAAGTTTGTCAAAATAGCATGACATGCGGAACACACTTCCTTTTTCTCACATATAAGTCACTTGTGTCATGCCAAAGGACCCTTTATATGGACTACAATGAAGTTAAAGGCATCCTCCAACTTGTAGCAAGAGCAATTTCATAAAAGTCAAACCATATGTACATTAATACTTTTCCATGAACAGTCATGTAGGAAAACAAAAAGCAAAGGGAGATAAAAGCAATAAAGCTGTCTTATTTTAGGCCATCAACTCAACCCATTCACAGGCGTGTGGTGTATGTGAATTATCTATAAAATAAAAGAAACGGAAGATATATAAGGGCCGTGCATAGCATCACCTTTTCATAGACATCTTAAATCAATTTCATCAAAAGTTCACAACTCTAGCAATGAATGAATGAAAGAGGGCTTTGTCGTCCACCTTGGCCCAATCCTCGAGATTAACTTAATCAGCTCTTCAAAAACCAACAATCGAGATTTGGAGAAAACATATAAAAACATAAATACTATTGTAAAATAGAACTATGTCAAGCTTTAACTTGAAGAATAAACTACAGTAAAATGAGATTTCAAGCAAAAGCATGACAGAGCTAATATCCCAAAAGCCTTGAAAAACAACCGTGGTAGTAATTGATCCCTAACGATCTACTATAATCCATATATGATGACAAAAGTTTTTGTATATAGTCACAAAAAAAATATGAAAAATATACTTAACTAATGTCAAATTTTCATACCACTACATGATGGATTTCCATCTATATAATAATATAACTTGACTCCAAAATTACATAATTGTCTCTAGATTCGAGATACACTACATATGACAGGAAAGGAAAGGTATAACATTATATGTTCACGAATTTTGTTGCCAAACAAATACAAAAAACTAACATCTAGGCTAAAAGAAGTAACTTAGTGCCTTGCAGATAGTTGGCCTTAAATTCTTGAACATTATGAACCGAAGTTGACGTTTTCAAATTTACAAACAGTAGTGGACCAAAATATTTGATAAGTGAGTTATTCTCTGCAATCTTTGGAGACTTAGTTTGGTAATTAATCCTAAGTTAATTAATTAGGGGTCGAATTGCCTAAGTATCTGATCAGACTAATCATAATCAAAACCGCTATAGTTCGACTCTGGTCATATGTGAAGCAATCTACATTTCGAACCTAGACTTAGTCCAGAAATGTAAAACACTATTTTCATGTTTTTGAATTGAAATGTGATCACAGGAAGGATAGACAATCTACATGAGTTCCTGAGCTAAAAAAGCTATTAAAGATTACCTCTTGAAGTAGCTTCTCTTGAAGAACCGGAGATCTTTTTCGAGTGATCCACAATGTAAAGAATAAAAAGAATTTATAAAGTGAGTATGAATGGCTAATATTATCGAGAGAGACAACGTATCACTTAATGAAGAAATGATATACAGAGTCTAAAGAGAGTAAGCTTTCTCTCCTTGAAAATGAAGGTCAAGGCCCCTTTTTTATAGTGATCAGGGTCGCAGAATGTGATAAGATTATCAATCTGCATGGCTGGAGATAAATAAGAATATGGGATAAATCGCAAATTGACAAAAGTCAACTAAGCGACCGATTAGTCGAAAATCGGCCAATTCACCCCATAAATTAAAAAAATATTTTTACGAATTTTGAGGCATATCTGACCCTATTTTCAGTAATTATCTCTGATTTTGTTAATGAGATCTATCAGGTTCGAGATAATTCATTTTTTAACCATAAAGGAGATTGATTTCATTTCATCTTTGCATCAAAGATGATTCATGAACTATTTTTCTAAATTATCTAGACAAAATAAATCAATTATTTTTACTAAATCTAGACATTGGACTGGAATTGACACAATTGGACTGGACTGGATTGAATTAATCAACTAAATCATATTACTAAGCTTAGACTTAATAATGCCCTTTAATTAATAATAAAGTCCATTATTTATTCAGTTAAAAATACCTAAAAAAAATTGGAGTGTCTACACAAAGCAAAATACTAGTGATCTTGCTAAGAAATAATTTGACAAAAAATGCTACTACGTTAGAAAGGAAAATGGAAAGTACTACGCATGTAGTTGACAAAAAGAAACACGCTTGGTACCCGTTTGGTTGGCTTTTTTTTTTTTTTTTGAATAATAAGAGAATGACATTGATAAAAGTAAATATTACATATATTTGTCACATTAGCCTTTTGGCTTTTACATCTTCAATTAAGTGAAAATGGTCATGACAACACATGACTAACTTAAACCAACATTTAGGAGAAACAAACTAACACCTAAACAAATGCGAGGAGGAGATAGCCGGCCGCACGAATCGAGAGATTAATCCCACCCCTATGGAATTCACAGTGCAAGACAAGTGATTTTAACTGCAAGAAGACATGAACACCAAATTAACCTTGCTGGTAAACAATGGGACTTAAACCAAGCACAACAGGGAAGGTGGTCCTTAAGTACCCCACCCTTGCCATTGAACCTATCTGTTGCTGCTAGAATGTTCATCAGGAACCACAGCTGGGAAATGGACCTGCAAAATAGAACACGGAGTGACCACCGAGGATGTTCTGGTGGAGGATGCTCCGATGCTAAAGTCAGAACGTCGCTACAAGGGTAGAGTTCTGAATAGCAGAAAATGCACTGGGTGCTTGTGTGTGAACTTGTTTGTGTACCTGAGGATTTTCTCCTCATATAGACTCCTCCCAAACTCCTCCCTTGTTCAGGACTCTTCCCCGATAGGCCCTCGACGTACTAGAACTATGTTAGGACTCTCCTTCCAATAGTAGAGTCTTACAAGGCCTCTATCAACTCCTCTAGAGCCTATCCTGATACAGGCCCCAAAGTCAATTTGAGGTCAACCATGACACGTGTCACCATTTAGTTGGGTGGACATATTTAGCTATATCATAATGCCCCCTGCTTCTGACGGTTCTTCCAAGAGAACAGCCAGAAGCATATGGTGTAAAGGCCAACCAAAGGCAATCCAGCTAAGAATTCTCCTTATCAGTTACTCAGATTCGGGATGTCATATTTGAACAAATGCGCTCGAGAAATCTGCTCGGGAGCTCTGGCTGGGAAGTTTGGTCGGGAGCCCTACTTGGGAGACCTGCACGGATAGCCTGGTCGGGAAGTCTGGACGGGAGACCTGCTCGGGAGATCTACTCAGATAGCATGGTCGGGAGATCTGGTCGAGAACCCTGGTCGAGAGATCTAGTTGGGAAACCTGGTCCCTGGTTAGGTAACCTGGTCGTGACCCCTAGTCGGGGCATGACCTTTGTGCTCGGGCTTAATGAAAACTCTGCACGGGCACTACGATCGAGCTGTCTGCTCGGGCTGCCTGTTATGACAGTCTGCTCGGGCACTCTGCTCGGGCAATGTGTCATTGCGCTTGGGATTAATAAAGTTATGCTCTGGCAATCAGCTCGGGCGTTGACCATTCGTGCTTGGGTAGAAAGATGGTTCTGCTCGGGCAATCTACTCGGGCATACTTACCATCCGTGCTTGGGCATTAAGATGGTTCTGCTCGAGCGATCTGCTCGGGAATACTTACCATCTGTGCTTGGGCAGTAAGATGGTTCTGCTTGGGCAATCTGCTCAGGCATACTTACCATCTGTGCTTGGGCATCAAGATGGTTCTGCTAGGGCAATCTGCTCGGGCATACTTACCATATGTGCTTGGGTATCAAAATGGTTCTGCTCGGGAATACTTACCATCTGTGCTTAGGCATCAAGATGGTTCTGCTCGAGCACTCTGTTTGGGAACTCTGCTCAGGCAGTCAGTTCAGGAACTCTGTTCGGGAGATGGTCTAATTACTATCTTGCCACGTGTCGGGGAAGCATGCAGGTGTAATTGTCCTTTAGCCGCCAAAACTAAGGCGGTTACTTTTTGAATTTCAAAATTTAATGCTCCGGGAATCGCACAAGACATGTGTCTTAATGTTGTCGCCTTTGTAGGGGCGGTTATTTCACCTCCCTTCTATATATTTGGGCTCCTCTCTTCATTTGCCCCCTGCTACTCACTCTCAATCTGTTCGGCTCAACTCTAACAAGTAAGTTCTTCTCCTTTTCTTCTTGCTCGGCACATATCTATTTCCCTTTAGTAGCTCAAAATATCGTAGATTCTGTTTAGAACATGTCTTCAACACCTTCAAGTAGTTCTTCGTCAACTTCCAGTAGTTCCACAGAAAACGATTTAGGAACTTCAGAAAGTAGATCTTCTCAAGTAGGTACTTCAACTCATAGAAGTCAAGTAGGAACTTCTACTCCCCAAGTCAGCACTTTGTTTTCCCGTAGAGATGCTCTTGGGGAAATCAAGGATGAAGCCGAAGATAAATTTGATGAAGACACTTGGTTCTCCGCAGATGAGAAGAGGAACAAGATGACAAAAGAAAGCATAGTCGAGCTTTTGGAAGAAATTCCTTTGCCTCCTCCCTTCTCTGCTCGGGTTCCTGCGCTCCAAGAGCCTGCCAATTTGGTACAAACTTGGAAACAAGTGTCTAGGAAGGTCAGATTAGATCTGGCTATAGGGTTTCAATGCACTCCTTTGCTGTCGCCTTTTTCAACCACTATAAAATGGCGCCAGGTCAACTTGTGCCCAACGGGTGGAGAAAACTCGTTGGTTTAATCTACCTGGTGCAAACTTCAAGGTATCCAATGACGGTTGATGAGTTTATGAGGCTATACCTTGAAGTGTGTTTTATAAAGAACGTGGCCAACAGTGTTGGTTGCTACTATATTCATAACCGTATCCGAGTGATAAAGGGGGTCCTAAATCCAACAAAGGTTGGCACTCCCGGTACTTCTTCATTTAGCGGCCAAGCGGCAAATGAGAGTTCCTAAGAAAGTGGAACAGTTTCTGTAAAGACTATGAAAAGAAAGGTTCCCTGGTTCCTAACGCTACCACAAAAAAACTGATTGATCACATAAAGAGGAGGGGTGTCCTCAGTATTGAAGAGCCCCTTTCAGATCAAGAGATGTGGCATGCGGGGCTCATCCCTCCTATCCTCACTGTGCCTATTCCTCCTACTCCTGTCGTAGAGTCTCAACTTGTTTTGGGGCCTAAGAATCAAGGACTGGCGATAGGAACGTCATCCTCTAGGACTCCAAGTCTAGGTAGAGTCTAAAGCCATGTTTATATATTTCTTTCCTTTATATTTGTAAACATGTGACCTAAACTTGTTCTTTTTTCAGAAATGGCTGGCAAAGGAGTTGGTGCAAAGGGTGATTTTTTGGGTCTGCTCCAAAAGGCTTCCAAGGGGAAAAGGAAAGAAGGTACAGGGGAAGGTTCTTCTCCTCTGTTAAAAAGGGCCCGCGCTCCGATTCCTCCAGTGCCTCCTCTTGTGGTTGAGGATCTTTCTGTCGACAAGAATCCAATTTTTCGCCCCAGATGGACCATTAAGAGAGGCAACTCGGGAATGCCAAGCTCGCATGTCTCTGCTCAGCACTTAGCTCACGGGGTGCTGCCAAGCGATAAACTCATATTGGAAAACCAGCCTCATGAGGCCTTTGCTATGGCGCACGTCCAAGTTGCTTACAACGTAATTTGAATTACTTCATTCTCTTTGAGCTTTCAATTAAACTCTTCCATATCATCGTCTTCATCTTTCTTTTTTTTTAGGCATACTGCCACAGCAGCCAGATGCATGACATATTTGCGATGGCGATGGAGGTGGCCCGCACCGCTGAGACTGACAAGAGAGCAGCCGAAGGCAAGGCTGACAAGCTTGATAAGGAGGTCAAAAACTTGAAGGCAAAGAATGCTGAACTGCTTACCAAGCTCGGTTGCCTGGAGAAAAGATACGAGAAGCTAAGGCATGAGAAAGTCGAGGTCGGGAACAAGGCCATTCAGGCATTCCTTGATGGTACGGCCGGGGAAGAATGGCTACGGAAGCGGACAGAGGACGGACTTTCTATCTTCCAGGAGGGCTTTCAGAAAGCCAAGGAACTGGCGATGGCCAAGTATCCTAGCCTTTTCTTGGACAATATCGTGGTGCCCACCTTTGAGTCACCATTGGGGGAAACAACTGCACCTCCCGAAGCTGGAGATGATATTTCTCCTGGGGAGAAAAGTGTCTGATCTGGGAATGCTCCCACATTTTAGGACCATTCATATGTATTTCTTTGTTTTGTAATTGCTACTTAATGTGCCCCAGAGGCTTGCAATTTGACATGTTTTGGTTTACCTTTTGATGGCTTTTAGTTTCGCAATCATATGTTGAATCTCTTCTTATCTTGCATTATCTTGAGATACACGTCTGATTTGTAAGGGATTCTCTATCCGCTTGTAGTGGTAATAATGTTTCTCTATTCCATGTGCTCGGTCCTAAGCTCTTGGAAGCTTAAGCCTTGGAACTTTGGGAAGATGAATCATGGGATCTCTGGATCCATTAGAGGCTGTGCCCCACCTTAGCCTCTCTTGAGAGAGGACACAGAGCTGTGTATGCAAGTTGTTGCATGTGCTAAGTGTTTGTTTTGTGCAAGTGTGTCTTCTTTTGCTTGAGCCGACCACATCATGCTTGCGTTTTACTTTGACGAAGGGCTGGCAAAGAAGCCTCGCACTCACGCTTGGCCAAGTTTCGAATTAACAAAACAGGGTAGGGAGACGAATTCCCACTAGGTTTTGCCATTTCTTGAGCTAGAACTAAAGCTAGACCGTGTCAGGTAAGACTTGTGTCTAACCCTATCACATTGGGTGATACTTTCACTGCCCCCTGGGGGTGTGTGTTTTATGCAACTACGTTTATGAGCTTGTGCCCTTCACATCTTGCATTGTGTTTTACTTTGGCGCGAACCCTCATCGTCAGCTAAGGGTTGGCAAAGAAGCCTCGCATTCCCGCTCGGCTAGGCTTTGAATTAGCAATGTATGGTGGGGTGACGAATTTCCACAAGGACTTTACCGTTTCACGGGTTAGAACTATAGCTTAACCGTTCTAGATAGGACTTGAGTTCTACCTTATGTACACCTCTTCTTGGGAAGAGTGTATGAGAAAGGCATTTGGGCTCTTGGGAGCCAAGTTAATCTACAAAAAGCCATAGACGAGCACCCTGCTCGGGCAAACTGCTCGGGTGACATATTTGCGCGACACGCTAGGGCGCTTTGCTCGGATTGGCCTATATTTAGTAGTTCTTGAGAACTTAGAAACAATAAGAAGAGGTTTACTTGATCACTGCTTGAGCAAGAGTTTGCAATCATCGTAGTTATGCTCAGAAAAAGACTTCATTGCTTGGGTAAAAATTGAAAGTACAATGGTGACTAATGCCATCCTTGTTATTCACAACTAACTACCTGAATACTACTCTAAGAATTCGAAAAAGAATCCTAAGTCTTACTTCAGAATGGGCAAAGTCTCAGCCTCCCACCCTTAAAAAAAAGAGCATCTTTCTTTGGGGCAAGGTGCTACTGATAGTAGCGTCAAAGGTTCTCTTTAGGCCATCTCGGAGGTCCTCGATGATAAAAGCTTCTTTATTTATGGCTCGACGTGATGCCATGTAGAATTGTCGGGCCACTATCTGGTCACCTTTGACTTCCCCTACTCCATGTGCCGTAGGGAACTTTATCTTCAGATGATACGTGGACACCACTGCCTTTAACAGGTTCAAGGCTATTCTCTCGAGTATGGCATTGTAAGATGAAGAAACACGAACAACCACAAAATCTTACATCAACTTGGCTTGAGTCGGAGGGGTGCCGATGGTGACTGTTAACGTAATGATCCCTTCAACTGCAACAGGGTGATTTGAGAAGCCGTAGAGGGGTGTATCCATCTTGCGCAGCTGATCAGATGAGATGTTCATCTTTTGGAAGGCTTCATAAAAAAGTACCTCGGCTGAACTCCCATTATCAACAAAAATCCTTTTGACATCAAAATTACCCACTCGGAGTGTGACAACCAACGAGTCATCATGGGGTGTTTTTATATCCCCTATCTCATCCTCTGAAAAGGAAATTATGGGCACCAATGTCGTCTTCTGTTTCTTACTTAGGGACTGACTTGTCTTGCATACTTCCCTTGTATAGGCCTTGAGACCTCGTCCAGAAGAACCTCCTGCTGCAATGCCCCTAGAGATTGTGTTGATGGTGCCCGCATTCTCTTGCCTATCTTCTCTTCCCTCTACAACCGTAGTCGCTTCTCTTCTATCATCTATGTGTGCGATGTACTTTTTCAAGTGTCCACACTTGATGAGGGCCTCAATTTCATGCTTAAGCAATTCACAATTGTTGGTAGTATGGTCATGATCATTATGGAATCGGCACCACATACTCATGTCCCTCTTGCTTGGAGCTAATCTCATTTTGTCTGGTTGATCTAGAACTTCCTTATCTTTTATCTCGTGCAGAATCTGTGATGGTCGGGTGTTCAAAGGCGTCAAGTTCTTCATGTCGAGTGGCTCTCTGGGACGCCGCTCGTCGTACTTTGAGCGTTTGAAATTCCTTATGCCTCCAAGACTGTCCTCACAGGAACGTCTCCCCTGTTCTTGCTCATTGCCGTTTTGATTCCCCTTGTGCATTTCCAAGTATTCTTCGGCTTGGATATACTTGTTGGCCTTATCTAATAGTGCGCTCATGCTGTCAGGGGGACTTTTGTTGACCGCAAATGCAAATTTGGATGTAGGTCAAAGGCCGCGCAGAAAGGCCGTGTATTTTACCGACTCATCCAAATCGTCGATCTCTAGCGTCGCTGCATTGAACCTCCCTAAATAATGTGACAGGGATTCATTCTTTTCCTGCATCACGTTGAGAAGTCTCGCAGAGTTTTTCCTTCTAGTGTGGCTACTCACAAAATGCTTCTGGAAAATGTCAGAGAGTTGAGAAAATGAGTGAATGGACCTTGGCTGCAGGGACTTGAACCACGCATGCGCAGCCTTCCTCAAGGTGGTTAGAAAGGCCAGGCACATGATAGCGTCGGAGACTTGGAGGAGTAGCATGTTCGTCTGAAATTGGTAGACGTGCTCTCTGGGGTCCCCATTCCCATCATAAAAATTACATTGCGGCATCAGAAAATTCGGAGGGAGTTTTGCTCTCTCAATTGTCTTGGATAGGGGATACCCAGAATCTTCCCTTGGGGGAGTGAATTCTTCTAGGCGGGGCTCGGAGACGGTTTTTTGAGAAGTTTGCCCTTGGGAGGGTACTTCTCGTGTATCGCAATGAATCCGTCCTTGGGGACATCATCTTTTGTCTGCCGGTATCGGCCACGAGCTCCTTCGTTCAGAATGGGAGACGAGTTCGTGTTGTCTTCTACTGATGTCTCACGACGGAAGCAGGAGCCACTTCTAGTAACATGCTCTTTGACCTCCTGTCTTGGCCGATAACTGGGATCAGCCTCCGAGCTGTATCTCTGACCATAACTTGACCTTGAGGTCAACCTGAGACGAAGGTCACTCGAGTCTAGGTGTGGCTGATTGGTGGAGGTCAAGGGGCCAACCACTTCAAGCGTTTTCTGTAGGGCGCTCACCACGCCGTTAAGTTCGTGGATTTCCCTTGTCAGATTCGCTTTTGGTGTGTTGAACAACTTCCGGGTCAGGCAGTGACGTAGGTCTCCCCTTTTTAAAAGAGGAGTTGGGGAACGAGTTCTCTTGGAGCTATCACTCGTTTGCGGGGTGACTGAAGTCACATTATTCCTGTCATTACTGGAATATCAGTAATATGGTGTCAAACGTCGGCCCTCTTGGCAAGAGCCACTGGATAGCGCTCGTCGGTTGTGGACTGAGCGACTGATCAGAGGGGTGTTGGAAGATGGTTGCCTAGCCATGTTCCCTGTCGGTCCCACGGATGGCGCCAAAATGTTACTACTAGAATGTTGATCTGGAACCACGGCTGGGAAATGAACCTGCAAAATAGAATACGGAGTGACCACCGGGGATGTTCTGGTGGAGGATGCTCCGATGCTAAAGTCAGAACGTCGCTACAAGGGTAGAGTTCTGAATAGTAAAAAATGCACTGGGTGCTTGTGTGTGAACTTGTCTGTGTACTTGAGGCTTTTCTCCTCATATAGACTCCTCCCAGACTCCTCCTTTGTTTAGGACTCTTCCCCGATAGGCCCTCGACGTACTAGAACTACGTTAGGACTCTCCTTCTAGTAGTAGAGTCCTACAAGGCCTCTATCACCTTCTCTAGAGCCTATCCTGATACAGGCCCCAAAGTCGATTCGGGGTCAATCACGCCACGTGTCACCATTTAGTTGGGTGGACATATTTAGCTATATCACTATCTATCATAAGTATTTTTTTCTATTGCAGTTGATGCTTTAATAATTGATATATACTAAGTTTATAATCTCTAATAATAAATTATTTTGCGAACACCCACTTCCTTTTATTGGGTATACTTAATATATTTTAATACTTCATAATTAATAATATTTTTTCAAAAATCTCATATACTTTGTTAATTATAACAGAGAAAATACTACATATGTATGTATTAGTTTAGACACAATTTGTGTTTATTGATTATATCACTAAAATCCTCAAAAGAAAACATAAGTAGGAAAACACAAAATGTCAAGAAAATGCTATATCTTCTACCTCGAAATGGAAAGGAAAAGGGTAAACGTGCCCTATCAACTAAAAAAAAACAAATAAAATAGGCGTTTGTGAAACTGCTAAACGAAATAACTTGTATCAATTTTCAGCACAAAAGCATCCAAAAATTGAAACAGAAAAGAATATACAGTGCGTAAAGGTTACCGAACGAGGCCCTGGGTGATTCTACTTGGATGAGTGCCTTATCCAATTGTCTATTACTGTGGTACGTACAAAAACTAAGATAATGGTAATGTTTCAGAGGTTCTCACACTTTGATATAGATTGTAAGTGTCCGACTTCTTAATTAGACTACTTTTCAAGAAGACCAAGATACATAAAAAGTAAATACTGCAACCATAAAATACAAAAATTTGACCTTAACTCTTAATTAACTAAAACCGAGCTTAGACCGGCTGACCAAATCACACCCATGATCAAACGGAGATATTTGATTATCTTTGTAAGGAAAGAATTTCTATACTTATCCATGAAGTTTAGTTCCCGTGTGCTGCCATAGTCATCAACTATTACATTTTAAAGAAAAAGAAAAAGTGTTTTAATGAGGCTAGTGAAGAAAGATTAAAAAGAAAATAAGTCTTTTTTTTACTAACGGATATTAGACGACGGACACAAATAAACATTAATCGATAAACATTTGGGTCCATACGATACATAACTTATCGTAATTTGTGCCGTCTTTAAGCAAAATCGGCACTTATCAAGAGTTACGATATCGATAACTACGATCGTAAAAGACGAAAGGAGGTGGAGCGGGGTAAAACTTGTCTTCCTTCTTGCTGAGAAAAGGCAAGTGTATGTTGAGGTGCCTGGTTTGAATGGGCGGAGACAGATGAGCGGGTGAAGTGGGCACAAGAGTGAACCCAGAAACACCGGGACGGGACGAAAGGGACCCGACCACCAACACGGCGCAACCGTTGTTCCTAAGTGGTTTCGGGTTGACAACCTTGTGTCCCTCTCCCTCACGTGGACCAGCTGTTTCATTATTTCAGTCCCCAACTCGCGAGATTACTCATTCTTTTCGTGATAATTTCCTTGACTCGTTTCATGTTATTTTATTTTTTGACAACATTTTTTTGTTAGATATATTTAGCCCCGATCCTTGGATGAAATTACTTTCATTGCTCATCCTAAGATGTGTCAAGAAGTCAAAGGGATATATCTACATAAAAAAGAAGTAAATATACTTGTTTGGAGGGGCTAATATTTTTTCACTATCGACAGACACTATTTGTAGCTACTAAAAGTTATTCCGTACTAATTTATCTTTACTTAAATGCTACTAATGATATTAAGATTTTTATTTTTATTATTATTATTTTCTCAAGAAAAGAAACTAACTGAAGAAAAATGGGTTCCTATTGTTTGAAGGTAAGTATAGTCAGTTACTTTCTAGAAGGTAGTAACTCTAAGAGAAATTATTTTATGGTTATTTTTTACATTTTGTTGCACTGCAAGTACTTGTGGCAAGACTAAAAGAAGGATACAACTTAGCACCCTAGACAAATCATGACTTCGATACAAGTTTTTCTTTTTCAATGCTTTGCTCTCAGTCGTTTGCAATTGCAAATTCAGGTTTTAGCCCCGAGACTTTTGTATCTTGTAAACATTCATCATCATCATCAATCAAATTAGGAGTCGGTAGTTTTTGTGCGCGCATTCAATTTTCTTTCTGGTTTACTCATCATTATGATTTAATTTTTCATTCTTAGAGGAGTCCTCTAAAAATGGATCAAACCATTGAAAGTAATTTAGCACTTTGTCTACAAATTGATTTTGAGTTTACTTTCAAGCGCAAACTATAGTTTACGCACATGCAGTAGAAGTAAGGTTTTTATAAATTTTTTTATTCACATTTTCTATTAGTGCCGCGTCATTTTTAATGTTTATTGAGTAATTTTTTAACTCTTTTCAGCACTGAAACTGAGAAGTAATACCATAGTTTAGATCGACTTAACTATATAGAGTAAAAGTTAGAGAGGGAAAGGTGGAGACATGTAAAAGCTCGCCCGCACCAATGAGGTTGAGACTTTGATGAAGTTTAAGAGTAATAAAATCAGATTAATTAGACGCAAAACCTGCCATTGTTCCATGTCCCGATCGAATTTGGGTTTCCCACGTAAAAAAAAAAAACCAGATTAGTAGAAGCAAAACCTGATTTCCTGGGTTGACTCGGACTGGTAGCTACTTTGTGTTTGTGTTTATGGGCTAACCAATTCAATGCAGAAACATTTCTCTGGCAGTCTTGGATCTTGCACCGGCTCGCTGCGAGTCTGACACGCTGTGTCACAAAATCAATGCCCTTGCCCTCTTTCACATCTCCCTCCTTGATTCTTTCCTTTTTGTTTGGCGGCAAATTATACAAAATTCCCGTGATTTTTACCTTAATTACATTCAACTCTTATTAGTTTTGATAATTACTCAACGCTCCTTGTGATTTGTAATATATTTACACAAAACTCAATTTCGTTAAGTGTTCGTCAATAAAAATTAGGGCACCACGTAACTTCTTATGTTCCATCGAAATTGTCCTTAATCCGTATTTTCCTTCTTCAAACACCACCGTTCGACGTAAACCACTGCCGACACACTGTCAACCCCCCACCACCAAACACTATTGTGCCCTCCAGACACCAATGCCCATCTCTCTCTCTCTCTCTCTCTGAGACACACACACAAACACACACCAACCGCCATCATACCCGTAACTCAAGCCCAAACCCACCAGCAACCACCAACTCGAGCACAAAACCCATCACACTGGTTACACCTAAAACATTGTTTAGAACTCAATTAATGAAAAAGGGCAAAATTAGAGAACCAACTACTGAATAAAACAAAGAAGCAAAAGCAGAAGGGTTTGGCTCGCGGCGGTGCCGAAACGCCGTCGATCAAGAAGCAAAGGATAGAGCTTCGCGGCGGTGGCGGGTTCGTTTTTGTCGGTGTAAATCCGACGGTTTGAAAAAAAAAGAGCACAAAACCTATTCGTTGTGGTGGTGGATTGTGCAATTGCGATTGGTGACGGCTAGGCATTTGGTGACAGGGCTCGAGGCGATGCTGGGCTGTCGCGACGATAGGAAAGACGTGGCGGTCATCAGTGGGCCAATCGATGGTGGCCCTTGGCCTTTTGCCGAAGATGGTGTACAATCGCGAGCAGGAGTCTCTTACAGGCTATCGATTGCCGGCGATTGGGCCATTGGCGGCGAAGTCTTAGGGGCCGTGGGTGGTCGGTAGCTGGGCAATTAGCAGTGGCCCTCGACGTGCGACTAGTAGTGGTGGTTGTGTGTATGAGTTGTGTCAGTCTGTGTGTGTGTGAGAGAGAGAGAGAGAGAGAGGAAATGACTGGGTAAAGTTGTTTTGTTATAAGGGATATTATCGTCCTTCCATTGATTCTGTTAATTCTTATAATAGAAAAATTAAAAAGTGTAGCGTAATGTAATTATCAAAGTTTAATAGGAGCTGAGTATAACTTGGGAGGGATTTTTTGTAATTTGCCCTTTTTATTACTACATGTTAATACGCATAGCCTCACTTGACTTTAAGGAGCGTTCCCCACAGATCACTCCCCAATATTGGCTGACAACGAATGGCATTTGCTTGGCCAACGGCTACTCTCAGGAGTCACTCCCCCATTCCCCAAGATGACACGGGGATGATGAACGCTCTCAAGCCCTTGATCCACAAACCCTTTTAAAGCACAACACCACCACCTAATTTTTTCAAAGGTTTTGATTAAATGATCAACTAGTGCTCAATTAATGATGTCTTGGACAGATCCCCACATTGCGGCACACTCTAGGCTTCTA
This sequence comes from Escallonia herrerae, assembly GCA_033070095.1. Lineage (NCBI taxonomy): Eukaryota > Viridiplantae > Streptophyta > Magnoliopsida > Escalloniales > Escalloniaceae > Escallonia > Escallonia herrerae. Next base: position 224,818 of record JAVXUP010001005.1, on the reverse strand, counting down.
CGGTTGTGAGCTTTGATGAACCCCCTTTATCTTTCTTCACTTTGATGAAATCTTGTACGACTTTGACTCTGGCATCGCAACCAATGGGATGCTTTTCTAAAGTTTTTAAGTTTATTTTGGAGTATGTTTGAGATTGACTCTCAAAAAAGTAAATTTTAACACTTCTCAAAATTCGTTTTGAATTTGTTTTTAGTCAAATTAGCTTTAAGATATAAATGCTTTGTGGATAAAGTCCGCTAAAAATAGCTTTAATATGACAAAAATGATCAAGAATTTTAATTTTTTTTGTAATTGACATTAAATGTCTCCATTATTAATTGGGATATTTTGATACTTTAGTTGGTTGAACTTGAAAATGGTAAAGATAATTTCATCGGGTTTTTTTTTATTTGATTAAATTAATTTTGTATCTTTATCTTTGCCAAACACCTAACACCCTGGTTTAATCAAGATTTAATCAGATTTGAACTTCTCATAATCAATCTCAAATAAGCTCTTCATTTTGTGAGAAAAAGTCAAATGAATGTGCTTACAATCTCTAACTCCCTACAAAATTGCATGGATTCCTGTTTTCTCGATAAAGACTTTCATTGATAAGTAAACTTTTAGCAAAAACTTGCTTCAACTTTATACTCACAGAGCACGTAGTGTCACGATGCGGCCACCTTCATCCTCTTGTTTGTCACTTAAAGTTGATTTACAATGCTATTTCCATCCTCTAATATATTAATTCGCTTTCTTGTTTGTCGTTAAAAGTTCAACACTCGTCACTAAGTACATTTTTAGCGACACAAAAGGGGAAGGAAAAGCATACACTCAGGGAACAGAAACAACTAATATCCAGCAGCAAGGTAACGTTTATGTTAACAAGTCAAAGGTAAACAGTAACACAAATGAAATTGAGCTGCATGTCTTGATCTTTGGTTGAAGGGGACTTTTCCCACTACTACCAGAGCAATATAGAAAGAGAAAAAGGGTCGAAGCAAACGACCTAGTACTAATTCCACTGTACATTCTTAACAGAAGAAGTCACTTTCAAAGTTCTCTACCTCCCTATGTTGTCACTGCCTGAATCCGTTACGATTGTTAACCTTCTTGCTGCCTTCAGAAACTCACTGCAACAAACACAATCAAGAGCCGTGAGTATACCGATAATCCAAACCCCGGGCCAAGAGTAATTGGAGAAAACGAGATCCGCGATTTTTGTACCTGAAAGGCTCGTCTCCAGTGCGTTTAATGGCACCAGCCGTGTCTCGGTAAAGCACATTGCTCAACATCTGTGATCTCTCTAGGCCAAACATATCTACCAGCTTTGAATATAGCTCTTCGAACGAACCAAGGACTGACAGGTCAAGAGTCCGGCCCACATCTTCCGACTCCAGAAACACCTTGCAATGGCCAATCTTTGAGCCGAATTCGTAATTCTGTTCTTTGTGCCATGGAAACCCTTCATCTGACGAGCTATCAGGTTGACTAGTCTGAAAGACAGCTGAGCCTGAGTTATCAGAGATATTTGCTGTCTTTTCTGGATTCCCATCTAACGAACTGTTTCCAACTGTTCCTCCAGAGCTGCACTCAGACAGCTGCTGCTCTGTGAGAATTTGTTGACCAAACAACAAGAATTTTGGTGCTTTTGTATCGGTATTATTCATATTTTGGGAAGAATGCCCCATTGTTAGCAAGCAAGATATGTTCCTATCATTTTCAGGGTTGTCAATAAACCTGCCGGTGGAGATTTCACAAGGTGGTGCAGCAAAAACAAACTGCTGGGACCCGAATGGAAACAAACCCGACTGCAGTTTATTGAGGTGGAGATTTGATGAAGATAATCCAAATTGAGCATGCCTGGCTCCCTGTATGCCTGCAGGAGTGTTGTCCGGTATATAACATGAGGGGTTGCTGGGCCTGAGGAGGTTGCTGGGAAATGATGGCATTAATAGTTGCCCCATGAGGGGGAAGTCTGGAGGTTGTGGAAGGCGCAACTTCTTCCTTGGAGGTGAGAAGGGAGAAAGATGGATGGTGGGAATATTTGATACCAATTCAACCAACCAAGGGCTGACTCGCTTCACATTCTGAAGTAAATCTGGCTCATCCCATGCTACCTGTAATTTATATAGGCAAGGAGTCATAACCGAGCTGATTCTAAAGTTCCAGTTGGAGGAACTTCTAAGTAGAAGCATATGTTGGCATCCTACGCAAAAGTGTCCCAAACTACTTGCCTTTGATAGTGTTTTGTCCTTTGAACGGCACTGGCTAATGTGACACATACAAGTGTATGTGTGTGCGCGTGTGTGTCTGTGCAGTCCAACAGAATTAATTTCCAAAGGGTTTCGGTCCAAGTAATGCTGCTAATTATCCAAAATGAGTTTAATGCTTTCAGGAAATTAACTGCATCAATCTTGACAAAATGCACTTTCTGTAAATTGAGTAATCGCTAGTCAAAATTATGCTTAATTCGAGTGCTTAAGCGGACTTTTCATTTGTGCATGTGTTCACGGCTAGAAAAGTCACTAGTAGGGTGAGCAATGAAAAAACTATGGCAAATCCTAGTGAATTTTGCTTAATAACCTGATCGGGGAATAGTATTCAAAATAATATCATGCTCACTATGGTTCTGCTTGGCTGAGGGTTGACCAGTTCGTAGTTGCCCACTACTTGTTAAATGAAGTGTATCAATTTAGAAAATCGCCCACATAGATATTAGGTATTGTAGCGATTTAGATTAATTCGTGAAAAAGAAAACGAGCAGCCATACCAAAATAAGGCTCGAGAGACTAGTGAAATGTCCATCTGTTGCCTCTGGTAGCAACCATGATGTGGAGAGTGTATATGACAAATTACCAAAGTTAAATTCCCTTTATCAAGAATAACCAGTGGCCCTCACTTCCAAATTCTACCCAATGCAGTAGCAAGCAAGATAATAAGCACTACCAAATAATACAGAATCTAATATATTTCAAGGCAAAATAGAACAATGTATTGCTATACGTTAAAAAAAGAAGAAAAAACATATACATAATGACAGTCTATCAATGGTGTAGTCTGTTGGAATATAAGTTACCTGGAGAAGCCGCCATGGAGAGTTAGGCCAACGAATGGGGTCATCTACCTGAACAGAAGATATTGTTCCCATGAACCAGCTAATCCGAGATGAATCCTCCGTCTCAAACGCCATCTTAAACCTCATCCCAGAGCACCACTGTATTCTCATTGCAGCGGTAACCAAAGAGGCCTTCACGCAAAACTCCGGATTGCTTGCACGAGGGTAGTAAACAACCTCGAAGGGCTGCCTGCTGGCCGCAAGCCTTGCAGCTTCAATAACTGATTCGGCACTCACTTTTCCTGTTCCCTTCAAGCCACCAGTAATGTTACCATTGCCATTTCGCCGGAACTGTGTCCCATCTTCCCTCGAGAATCCAGAAAACCCTCCGCACGAAGTCGCAGAATTCCCTGCTGCCGTATTCCATCCAGTGGGTGACTCGGGCCCACCACCGACTCCCCTTTTTGCGCGTCTAATGCCAACACAAAGATCCCCATTTTCCGCCCTCAAGAACACTATCGAGTCCCCGGCAACAAGTTTCTTCTGGTTCACAAAGTTACTCCAACCCGTTGTCAAAAGATGACGACGTGGTGTCCCTCTATAAATGTGCCTAAACTTCCATACCATTCCATGAACATCCTTAGCAAGAATGGTCTGAACCGGCGGTTCAGCCGAGTAATCCAACCGCGGGAATATAGTCTCGGCGCAATACCGAGGCACAGAAAAACCCCCACCATTATTCGCATCTGATTGTGTCAGTGTCTTCGCAAACGAAGCGGGTTTCTCTTTCTCCCTGCCCTCATTCTTACCAAACTCTAGAAACCCACCATTGCCATCTAAACCACAATCATTGTTATTCAGTGGTACTAACCGAATCTTCGCATAAACCTCATCAGTCTCAGTATCTGCCATACACTTTGTAGCGGAAACTCTACAGAGTATTAGTGAAGGGATATTTTTAAAATTTCCAAAATCGATATTCCCGTGGGCGTGCTCCGCGTGACCCTGGGGGAAATAAACGATTTTGGAATTCACAGGCGGCATTTGAACCATCCCGCCAGCACAGGCATGCCATAACTGAGAGTCCAAGCACTTCTCCACCTCATTCATCACTGTAATCATTGCAGTCTAAGCCTTCAACACATACAAATCCTATGCTTGTGCTTTTTTCCAGATAATTCTGTATCAAAAATAGAAATTCAAGAACTTAAGGTTTGAATCTGTTAAGAGTTGAAAGACCAAAGTAAAGTAGATAGCTAGAAACCCGTTTGGCTGCTGGGAAATGGGAACTATAACAATGTTGAGGCTCTAAACATGATTTTGGGCACAAACTAAGGTGGGGTTTTGTTATCCTGGTTGAAATCTGATGATGAAACATAGAGATCCAATTTTTCTAGTCTCTTTCCTTCACTTTACAAGCAAACAAACAGAGGTAAATGCTGTACCAACAATGAGAATTAGAGAATTTAGGGGCTTGAATTCATCTAGAGTTGCAACAGAAGATAAAGTAGATGCTACAAACCCGTTAGGTTGCTGAGAAAATGTAGGCATAAAATTTAAATTGATGGTTTTAACCCGATTTTAATGGACTGAATTGATGTGGGCTTCCATTATCCTATTTGGAAACTCGAGATCGAACATAAAGATTCAGCTTTTCTCTGTTCCCATCATTATCAAAGCAACCATACAGAGGTCAGATACACAGAAAGAGAGAGATTGTAATACACACCTTCAAGTTGGCCTTCCCAATGAACTTCTAATTCTGTGAAATTCAGATCAGAAAAATGGAACCCGAAAATGTTTTTCACTGTTTTCACTTTGAGGAGAGAGAAGGAAGGAGTGTGTGAAGTGAATGGGAGTGGAGGGAGAGAGAGGGGATTTTAAGCAGGGACAGAGGAGAGAGAGAGAGAGAGAGACAACACACAGAGTAGTGTGTGCACAGAGTGGAGACAGAAGCAGTCACCACCTGAAGTTTCCTTGCCGACCAGACGGTGGCAGAGAGAGAGAGAAGTTTGTTGACAACCAAAAAAGTCCAAAAAGAAGTTGGAGAGAAGTTTGGAAGTGAGAGAGATATTTATTCATTTCTTTCCAGTTCCTACTATGGCTTCGTTTTGCAAAATTCTAATTTCAGGTGGCACCGCTTTCCAAATTTTCATACTTCCATTTGCTTTGGTTGTCAAAACAGTTCTAGATGTTTTATAGCAACAACAAAAAAAACTTAGACAACGCGACTAAATATGTAGCCCATCGTCTAACAGTGATGAACGACATATTTTTTTTTCTTATCTTCATATGACGGGTAATTTTAAGTGCCCTCTTATCTCTTAAAGAGAGAAGTTATACGAGAAGTACTTATCGTCATTCCAGCACAGTTTCTATTCAGAGTACGACGATCAATTTCACGATCTTCATAACTTTTCATCAATCTTGAGTAAGGTGCTAGTCTGACTCATAACAAATTATAAAGAAATTAATGATTAAACCTGACATCAGATAGCTAGAGGTCAGTAACTTGCATGCGTAAATGATAAAATTGATGTACTTAGCACAACGAACTTTCATTAGATCTAAATCACACCAACCCATGTCTATGTAGGTATGAGTGAAAAAGGGTTGTAGTACATTGTAAATATTGTTTAAATTATGTACTAATTAAAACAGAAAACACAAGAATGTATTAAGATTATGAAAATATATGATAGACGAGTAATTGAGTTGCCATCTCGAGATAGTGAAAATATCGCGAGAGACTCATGCACGTAACCCTGATTTTTAGGCTGCTTGGAAGTCTGAAATCAAAGCAATCCCATAGTTAGTTTAGTAGCAAAGTGAATCCTGTGCTTAGACCCGACTCTTCCGCTGAATGGAGTTGACTAAAGATGGGATTAGAATTAACCATAGTCAAACCTAGCCTTGTCAAATTGTCCTTGGTTGTTGGGTTTGTGTTCCTGATTTTTTGATCTGGAGGAAGATTTGGTCAAATACTAAAACTTAAAAGGGAAACAAAGGAGGATACTTGAATTTTTGGTGGTGCATACTTTCTATCAATGTACCACTCTCTTGTTATCCTAAAAAGTTAAGTCTACGGAACGTGATTTATCTGTAATATTATTCTCTTATGTTGCGGAGATAACTATAATTTTTTTATAGCCATAATTAATAATTGTTAAATGTATACGATCACTATTATTTACTTGAGTTAGAAAAGAAGTCTTGATAAGAATTGTCGTTGAAAGTATATACATTTAACGGCTGTTAATTATCACTGCACATAAAATTTTTAGTTATCTTCTTACGGCCAAAGTACCGGCCAAAATTTTACACATATATGACTCCAATCTGCCCTCCAAATTCTTCTATAGCATGACGTGCCATTAGATCCCATGCCAAATGATTAGTAAGAGGTTGAACAGATGAATTTTATGTTAGCTCCCCAAATGTAATTTATATTATGCAGTGAACTGTCAAGCGTACAAATAGGATTCAACGTCTGGTTTTTTTTTCTTCGAAGTTTTTCATTTTGAGCAGATGATAAGAATAGATATTGAATGTATTTGAAGGTTGTTTTAGTTTTTTGTTATCACATGCATCCAGAAAATTAACGTGGGATCTAATACATAAATTCCAGACACTTTCGAGAGTTACCTTTCTTCACAAAAAGATGGGATGCCAGAAAGCATCCAGAGAAGAGAGGCATATGTTAATCTTGTCTCCCTGCTTGATCACCAAATAGAACCAGTACAAGAGCTCAAAGCCAAAGGCACTCAGATATATATAGTTAACTCGTAATTAGTCACCCTGCTAACATATTTAAACATTTGATTAAGCTTAAGTAAGATCAGAACAAGATAAATATAGCCGAACCAACTGACAATGACATTGGAGGTAAGAAGAAATTAAATTAGTAGACAATAGTATGGGAAATGGAGAAAAGCCAAAAGTACTCGGCAGCCGATTGCTAGATTGTGACATTCGGTCGGTTGATATTAAAACCAAAATCCTTGAAAGAAAGTTAAACTTTATGGTAGCAACAGAGAGAGTCGAGATGGTCCATCACATATGCTTTATTTGACAATTAAAAATGGAGTCAGTTAAATCTGATTGATGTGGTTGTTTAGATTTTTTTTTTTTTGGGATCCAACATTCCGTAAAAGTCTAGCGTTACCTACAAAGATTGGTTTTAAGTTAAGCCATAGTCTTGAGCAAAGCCCAATGAGGTTTTTGTCCGTGCGTTAAGAAAAGCTCGGACACCCTACAACAACAAAAGGGCTAATCAACATATCTTAGATGATAACGAAGACTGTTTAGATTAATATTCTCCGCACTGCAATTTGTGTTGCTTGCATTCCACGTTCATTATTGGATTACATGTAACAAGAGAGTAGGTAGTGAAAAGAAAATAGACGTGGACTCAAAAAGTGTATCTTTTGGCATCCTATTGTGTAGCAAGCTTACTCATCATTCTCACGGTTACAGGCTCCAAGCCACATTCTAATGGAGTCTTATCAGATTCATTCCTTGAGGGTCTTACTAAAGTACAAGGCTCTCGTGAAAGAGTAAGTGCCTCTACAACATTGCTCGTAAAATTTTTCCTAAGAAAGGCTCGATGTTTTTTGTTCACCTCAAGAAATCTTCCCAAATCAAGCCTTGTGCCTTAAGAGGGACACCAAGGGGAATCCTCGAAGTTCTTTTGTGGGTGGGGGTTGTTGGAAATCATTTCTAAAAATGAATATAATATATGTGCAAGCTCACAATTGAGTAAATAAAATCATAAGAATATTTTTACCTCTTAGTTGTGAGTACGAGAAATACGTTTACCTCAATCCTCTTAAAAATGCCGTGTTGTTCTTACCATGCGAAGTACCATCAATGATTCGAAAGATCACCTTAAACATCTTCGAAACGAGTATACTAGTATTGGGTTGAGGCGCGGACTAGGTCGCTTTCTTTAAGACGGTTCGCGTCCCTACGGAGTATACCGGTGCAATAGGTTCCAACGCGCCGCCTCCAGGATACAACAACCCAGCTCTTATTTGCTGTAACTTCTCTAAGTTTGCACCACTTGAGAGAAGTTGAAGCTTCACCCAATACCTTCTTTGCCCAACAAAAATATAACAATTGTTCTCACACTCTTAAGAGAACATGATCACGAAATCATAAACATTTATACACTTATCTTTGCAATAAGACTTGTAGTAAAGAAAAATATTGATACGTGAGTAGAAAAATATAAAGGAAAGTCTCTTAAGACACAAGTTCTATCATATGTTGACTAGAAAATGAAAGAGCTTGTAACAAAAAATCTCTCCTCCCAATAACTAGAAGAATGACCTTATATATATATATATATATATATATATATATATATATATATATATATATATATATATATATATATATATATATATATATATATATATATATATATATATATATATATATATATGTCTAATTAAGTGACACAATAAATCTTTGTAATAAATTATCATTATGCAAATAACTATTGTCATAAACTACTTTGTAATGACACTTATGGACCAATAAAAGAGACATAAAGCAAAATATTACTTAATACTTGTAACGGTCCAATAAAAACAAAGTAATTATTGATTGAAAAGATTTTATTTTATTTTATTGTATAATAGATAAATGGTATTTTTATTAAAATACTCCAACAATCCCCCACTTATTTTAATAAAAATAATGAAACATATAGTTGGGCAAAGATAGAATATCATGCATCATGAAAGTGGCTCTGCCTTGAAACTTTCACTTAGCGTTCAACAATTCCCGTACTAGAGTCAAAGTGGCTCAGCCTTGAAACGATGACTACTTAAGGGCACGTGGAATCGTATCATACACATGATATTCAAGGTATTCTCAACTAAGCTTCTCAAGCCAGCACATTATGGCCTTGTGCTTTATCCCAGCTTTCATGAGTGCTCTAGAGATTAGCCCAAATCTCATAGGAAGCGGCCCCACTTCCACACTCATATAGGTGAGTCTATCAATGATGCTCTCGTAACTATTACATCCCACCCGTATGGGCTATAGAACTCATTAAGAGATTATAAAGAATATCAACCTCCAATATCGTTACGAGAAACATGTGCTTACACCATAGGGAGGGACACCGCGTCATAAGACAAAAATAGCACATGTATAAACCCAAGTCACTCTATAATTCGTTGGTCTCCTGCCTAGTTCTTGGGATCTCCAGTCCCTAGGTGGTTGTATCCTTATAGGTGACTTATATAAACTTGGGCTTAAGTCCCATCCCCCTCGATGTACATCAGACATTTGCCTCTAGCTAGAGTTTCATAATTTATCACATAAATTTCAACAAAAGTCTGATTAACAGGTGGTATAAGTTTACTTTCACAAATAGTGCTATAACCAACCTGATTTTAATTTTAAGGCAACATTTGCCTCACCTCGATTAGGTAAACAATTTATCGAGGCTAAAAATTGTAATATTGGCCCATGTAATACTATCACATTTTTAATTTGGGACACATGTCGAGGTAGTAAAACCTCACCATGAAAGGACAAGGGTCCATCAGTTCCCTTCCTTTTACCCGAAAATAATTGTCTTTCCCAACGGCCATGTTAGTAGTCTTACTACTAGGAATCACAAACTTGCGACCAGTAGCCTACTACTAGAAGCTACTCAACCTTTTTGTATCCAACGGCATGTCACATATTAGAGATACCTCTATCTCTTGACTTTAAAAAATCTAAAAACTTTGTGTAGTTTGGATAATATAAAAAACTCTTTTGTTCTCTCTTTCTAAGAGTAAAATCACAATTTTTTCACTTCCAAATTTAGTATTTTCCTTCAAAATTCTCAAAATATCTCAACGCACATTAAATTATGTGCAAGTCTTGAAACCAACTCCAAAGAATGGTCGTATGCCAAAATACTTTTGAAGAACTCAAAACTTTTAAATACTAACCAAAAAACTTTAAGCCTTTCCAAAGCCTAAACCAATTTTTCATATCCCACAAAAGTAGCTTAACAAGAAATCTGTTGCAAATACAAGATAACGAGAAAATGCATCATTATTATATATTGATGATACATATGTATCTCCCTTGAGAGCTCCCACAAGTAAAGCACATCGATGTGGATATGCTTAACCCATCGATAATAACCATAACCAAGTATATAAACCAGAGATATCTCTATAATTTTTATGCACAGTGACATTAACAGTTACAATAAATATAATGCATGTCAAGATGCATGGTTTCATAAGCTTATTTTTTCGATACACGTATATCACTCATATAGCACATGCAATATCATTATTGTTTTCGGCCAACAACAAAATTCGAGTTCAAGCTCCATACTTTCATGTCCTTAATTTTTTGGTGTATGCATATTAATCATATAATACATGCAATATCACAACGAATTATCTGGCAACAAAAAAAAAGAAAGATTTATGGTACTAGCAAATTCATATAAGTTCTTATGTGGACATGTTTCGGGATTCTCCTATGGACCTTCCTTTAGTAACATTGAATTTTATATCAAAAACATTATAGAATAGGCAAGCAACCATTGCATTTCATAGTTGAGATATGCCCAAAAAATCATATAGGCATCTGCTCAGTTTTAAAAAAAATTTCAATTCTTTCCTTGCTCTTGCATATTATGCCTCAAGATATATGGGATGTGAAATGCTACACTCACATGAAAAATTTGATGTAAGGCACGTTAGATACAAAACTCACACCAAATAAAACAAGCCATATAAAAAATCTACAAGAGCTCAAACATTACTTCAAGTAATAGATTAGACTTGATTAGCTACACTTCTTTTTAGATAACTTATAAGTGGACTAAACTGCAAAAAAGTATCTCACTCTGTAAATAAGCGTGACACGCAGTTTACCGTCATCAATTTAAGATTTCAACGTGAGGTCCATGACCCTAATTTTCTTATGAGCACGTTGAGATTAACATAACACACATACATTTTTTTGGGCATCTTCCATTATCCAAAAAAAAACTGTATGTTTTGATCTTTTCTAGAAAAGTGTCAATACTAAATCACGGTATAGTTCTACGAAATCATTATTGTGCTCATAACTTCTTGAAATAGTTTCAAGAGATCTCAAAAATTAACAAAACGTTTTAAGCTTTAACTTCTAGAGAATTAATAAATCAAGCGCATTTCGCTAATTCAAATTATCAAATTTGCAAAAGGGATCAATTTTTTTTTTCTTATCATGCTAGCTTGTAATAAACATTTTTATTTTGATGCTTTTCATGTACATGCGAAAGTAGCTTTAGCCAACATAGCCAAATGCATAAGCACATACTTAAACTTTTTCAAACATGCACATAATCTTGTTCTCTAAATGTCAATATCTGATAACGAAAAAATAACATCAATTCCTTAAAACATGTTGAGCATAAAATTTTCAAAGTTTTAATTTGGTCATCTTTACCAAATTTCACTTTGCTACCCAAAACTTTTCAAATGCAAAAGCATCCCTATTTTCAACTTCTAGCAAATATTTGTACTTTCTGAAAGTAACTTTACATGTATATAGGTATGCCTTTTTTAAGGCTCCCAGATTTTGAAAAGCGTCTCAATTTTAAAACTGTTGTCTTTTTGGAATCACATCTAACTTTTGCAAACCCCAAATACTAATGCATTCTCTTTGTAACGCAGTTAAAGAACTTTTGATGCATGACACCTTAGACAAATAGTTTAATAACTAAAATACAAATAACTCATATCCAATTGAGTGCTAATTTCCTTTTTTCATGAGAAAGTCATTATTCAAAAAAATGTTAATGGAGCGGAAATATAAATTTATCTATCTCCCAATGAAAAAGTATCAAAACAAAGCTCAAGCAACTTATATGCATTATACACGATAACATCGCGAGTTTCAATAATCGATCCACACCGTTACAGGTCAGCCACCATGTAAACTGCACTTTTACAATGATCATAATGCAATTTATGCATTTGTTGAGACTTATCACGTGTTGCTTTGTGTGCTCATCCGTTAATACGACTAGTTTTGTTGTTCTTAATTAGTAGCATTAAGACTGAACCGTTATTCAATAATGACTATAATCACTCATGTAATAAACACATAATCATTGTCATATGATTAACTATATAATTATTATTTTTTTTGTGTGCACTCAATCACATATGGAGTAACGCAATATCCACATAAAAATATATTGTCACTATAAAACTCATCCTTTTTCCTAATAATAAATTCAAGCTCACAAAAAGAATCAAGAATTAGTGTGACAATACTATGTCTCAGAATATATAGAAATATATTCACTAAAATGTGCAAAACTTTCTACGCATTTTTTCTCTGTAAGACTCCATTCATGCATGTGTCTCAAAACACAAGTTTTTACTAACCTTAAAAACAATTCACTATGAAAGTTAGAACCAGGCTTTTTGTTTCTCTATAACCCCCTTTTCTTTTTAATTTCAAATGTCAAAGTAAATTATCCTCATGCCCCCACTATTTCAAGTTTATTTTTTTATAATTTTTTTAAAATGCAGCATAGGTAGGCAAAAAACTTACCTTGACGTGATATGAAAATATCACATAACGCATACCATCGTTTAACTTTTTCATCATATGAGTTTTTGATGAGTCGCATAGAATGTCTTGTGCACCTTTGCAAGCCGTTGCGCAAAGCGTAACTCCCAAAGTCCTCTCATGTGTGATAACACGCTCACAATAAAGAAAATAAATTACAAATCGGATTAGAGGCCCCAACCGTCTTAAAATTGTTGGAAATCATTTCTAAAAATGAATATAATATATGTGCAAGCTCACAATTGAGTAAATAAAATCATAAGAATATTTTTACCTCTTAGTTGTGAGTACGAGAAATACGTTTACCTCAATCCTCTTAAAAATGCCGTATTGTTCTTACCATGCGAAGTACCATCAATGATTCGAATGATCACTTTGAACACCTTCGAAACGAGTATACTAGTATTGGGTTGAGGCGCGGACTAGGTCGCTCTCTTTAAGACGGTTCGCGCCCCTACGGAGTTACCGGTGCAATAGGTTCCAACGCGCCGCCTCCAGGATACAACAACCCAGCTCTTATTTGCTGTAACTTCTCTAAGTTTGCACCACTTGAGAGAAGTTGAAGCTTCACCCAATATCCTTCTTTGCCCAACAAAAATATAACAATTGTTCTCACACTCTTAAGAGAATATGATCACGAAATCATAAACATTTGTACACTTATCTTTGCAATAAGACTTGTAGTTAAGAAAAACATTGATATGTGAGTAGAAAAATATAAAGGAAAGTCTCTTAAGACACAAGCTCTATCATATGTTGACTAGAAAATGAAAGAGCTTGTAACAAAAAATCTCTCCTCCCAATAACTAGAAGCTTATATATATATATATATATATATATATATATATATATATATATATATATATATATATATATATGTCTAATTAAGTGACACAATAAATCTTTTTAATAAGTTATCATTATGCAAATAACTATTGTCATAAACTACTTTGTAATGACACTTATGGACCAATAAAAGAGACATAAAGCAAAATATTACTTAATACTTGTAACGGTCCAATAAAAACAAAGTAATTATTGATTGAAAAGATTTTATTTTATTTTATTGTATAATAGATAAATGATATTTTTATTAAAATACTCCGACAGGGGTGGGGGTGGGGGTTGGCCTAAAAATATTTCTGTTGACTCAATAAATTTTTGGGTCTCTTTTGATCTTTGTCTTCGAGAAGGGATTATATGATGTGGATAAGGAGGACCCACTATTTTATGTGCAACTAATGCACCAAATTTACTCTTGCAAAACATGGCAAAAGCTAAAACAAATGGCTGGTTTTCCGGTTAAACAACATTTGGTGGTATATGTTGTTAGTCGAAAACCTAATTTATTGACTACCAAACTTATAAGGTGAACATATAGTCAAGTCACGAGAAAGTACTCTTAGAAGTCTTTGAGTAAAAACACAAAACAAGAGCATAAGCACTTTAAGTCTTGAGATATGCTTTGCTAGCGCTCACCTCTCCAATTAACGCACCTTTCTCTCTATAAGAACGGTGCGTTCCGAGGTGTGAAGTGGGAGAGAAGGGATGTCATAATTGGGATTTAGAATAAGACGACCTTTTTCTTTTTCATATTCATTAAAAGCTTTACCATGAACAGATCCATATGAGCCCCCAGCGAAAAAGGATAATAGATTATTAGATCGGGTAATAGAATCAAGTAACACCAAGGTATTAGGGCAAAAATATTATGCAAAAGAGAAAAGGGAAAATATTGCACAAGGGAAACATACATGCAAGAATTGTATGCAATAGTTTTGAGCCAAAAAAAAAATGAGAATTCCTTATTGTGGTATATTAATGTTCAAAACAAGATTGAGAAATATATTAAACTATTTTACTTTACAAAATTAAGTCAACAAGAACCTTAAGTCAGAAAGAAACACCTTAGCACTTCCCATGATACTTCTAATCAACCTCAATGCCACATGTTCATACCTCCAATTTTACTGCACTGTCTTAGATTTAAAATTGCTGCTTTGATCTAATACCTCATGAAATAGCTAAAAATAAGCATCCAATCTACCGACGACACGTGACAGTTATGACACGTAGTCCAAACCAGATTATTACTGTTTAGGCACTTGCCATATCGGTCATCAGGCAGAATCCTAAAAGGACTCTGCTTCTATCAAAGATTGAGATGTGATCCTCTAGGATCCTAATTTAATTCTGATTGGAGTTATGCAAAACCTAATTCTACTAGGGTTCTCTTTCCTACTACTATATAAAGGGGTCTAACCCCTCAGGTATGGACAACTACACACACAATTATACATTGTATCTTACTGCTTTCTTAAAGTTTTACATTGTTAGTCATCTCTGACTTAAGCATCGAAGCGTTCCCCGCTGGAACCCCACCCGACGGTCACTCCGTGTTCTCTTTCGCAAGCCTACTTTCTGGTGTGGTTCCCGATCCAGTTTTTAGCTGCAACAGATTGGCGCCATCTGTGGGACCCTCAGAGAACATGGCCAATCATTCTTCATCTAGCGACTCTTCACACAGTCGTTCTCAAAACCGCCATAGTTCTCAATGTGACATCTACCACTCTCGAATCAGAGACCAGATCTCAGAGAAATTAGTCTTTGACATCTACTCTGAAAAACGGTGACCTGCGTCATCGTTTGAACCGTCGACTATTTAAAACACCCCACGCCGACCTTACGAAAGAGATCCACGAACTAAAAGATGTTGTAAACACTCTTCAAAGAAAGTTCAACATGGCGGTGGATCCACCGTCTACCCATCATTCTTATCCTGACCCTAGCGACCTTCGTCTTCGTCTTACCTCCAGATCAAGCTACGACTGCAAATACAGATCAACGGTCGATCCGACATTCAATCCCAAGGAGAAGGGCAGAGAACACACGACCAGGAGCAGATCATGCTATCGTCATGATCCATCAGCTAAAGACAGCACCGACTCCTCTCCTGAATAGGTCGCCAGAGCTGAAACCCCTCGAAGATCTATCCACAGAAAGAGGATGCCTGAGTTTCGTTCTCGAAAATGAGACTCCTGAAAGATTGTCCCTAGATATCCATCTCTAGAACAATCTTTCCTGAGGGAAGAATCTAGATATCTGTTATCCGAGGCCATCGAGAAAGCAAAGCTACCTCATAATTTTTGAATGCCTCAATGTGACCTCTACGACGGAACTGGAGATCCAGGAGAACATGTTTACTAGTTTGAAACAAACATGCTACTCCTCCAGGTCTCGGATGATGTCATGTGCATAGCCTTTCTTACCACATTGAGGAAGGCTGCAAATGCATGGTTCAAATATCTACAACCGAGATCCATTTATTCCTTCGGCCAATTATCGGATCTCTTTCAGAAACACTTTGTAAGTAGTCGCTCCCGAAGGAAAAACTCGGCAAGTCTGCTTAACATTGTGCAAGAGAAAAACTAGTCTTTGGCATGCTTTCTCAGAAGATTCAACGCGGCCACTTTGGAAATTGATAACCAGGACGAATTCGTAAAGTATACTGCATTCCTCCGAGGCCTCAGACCAACATCCAAGTTCGCATTCTCTGTTAACAAAAGTCATCCAGGTAATATGAAGGCCCTTCTCAAGAAAGCCAACAAATACATTCAAGCTGAGGAATACCTAGAGACACACAGAGGACGACGTGGAGAGGGGAAGGAAGGACAGAAGAAATGATCTCGAGAATTAACTCCCCAGGGGGAAGTCAACAAAATGTTCTAAACAAGATGGACGGTGGCCCAAAGACCTGTTTGCCTTGGAAAATTTGACACCCCTCAATGCCAAACAATCACAGATACTTCACGAGATCAAAGACAGCAAAGCTCGCCAGTGGCCCGAAAAGATGAGATCTCAGCCGAACAAACAGAACAAAGATTTATGGTGTCACTTTCACAATGATCATGGCCACTCAACTGACAATTACGGGTCACTCAAGCGAGCAATCGAAGCCCTAATCAAGCGTGGCCAATTGAGAAAGTTTGTAGCTCACAAAGAAGGAAAACAACAAACACCTCCAGCCATAGAAGGAAAAGAAGATCGAGAAGAGAATGCGGGTACGATCAACACCATATCTGGGGGATTAGCCGCAGGAAGTTTGTCAGGACAGGCTTGAAAAGCATACGCCAGAGAAGTGTGCGTGACGAGTCAACCCCCACATAAGAAACAAAAGACAGTACCCGTGATCACCTTTTCTGACAAAGATTCAAAAGGCGTAAAGACTCCGCATGATGATCCATTAGTTATCACAATCAAGGCTGGGAACTTTGATGTAAAACGTGTTTTGGTTGATAACGGGAGTTCCGTAGAAGTTTTATTTTACGATGCGTTCAAAAAGATGAACATTCCCACGGACCGTCTTCGAAAGATGGATACGCTGTTGTATGGATTCTCCAACCAGCCAGTTACAGTCAAAGGCATTATCGCACTCCCAGTTGCGATCGGCACACCTCCGATGCAAGCCAGCTTCATGCTTGATTTTATGGTGGTAAAGGTCCCTCTGCATACAACGGCATATTAGGACGACTAGCACTCAATCAGTTACAGGCTATTGTGTCAACTTACCACCTCAAGATGAAGTTCCCCACAAAACACGGGGTTGGAGAGGTGAAAGGAGACCAGACTACAGCTCGTCAGTGCTACATGGCTTCGTGTTGATTGAAGAACAAGGAAGCCCTCATTATCGAAGACCTCCGAGAAGATACAAAGATGCAAAGGGGAAAACCAGTTGAAGAGCTGGTAAGCATTGAAGTATATCCCAAAAAGGAAAACAAGATAGTTCGGATAGGTTCGAATCTTAAGGAAGACACCAAGCTCGAGCTGGTGAACCTATTGAGAACCTATGCAGATGTCTTTGCATGGACAGCCGCAGACATGCCTGGAATTGATCCCGAGGTCATCACCCACTGGTTAAATGTCGATCCATCCAAAAAAACCTGTCAAGCAGAAGAAGAGGACTTTTGTGCAAAAAAAGACAGGAGAAGATAGAAGAAACAATCTTTAGTAGCTTTTTTTTTTTGGAAATAATGGGTTGACAAGCAATCCAGTGTAAACTTCATCATTTTGCTCGAGCAATAAAGTTATATTTAAAGCATTATTGTAATGTACTATGAACTTAGCCAAAACATTCTGCCCGAGCAGAATGATGACCGAACACTCTACCCAAGCAAAGTACCAAACTTAGCTAAAACATTCTGCCCGAGCAGAATGATGGCAGAACACTCAGCCCGAGCATAGTGTATAATTCATTTACTAAGAGTAAGCCAAATGGATTAGCTCCAGATCTAAGTCCGTGAAGAAACAAAAGTTAATGGAGGCATCGTCACTCCACCAAAGCTTTTGTTTCTTCGCAGTTTATGCAAAGCAAGGGTGCTCAACTTCTTTGCCAACTCTTTAAGTGACGGGTAAATGGTTTAAGTCAAAGTAAAAAATAAATCATACTGTGTGAATGGTAAACATAAACCACGTGAAACACATAGTAAAGCAAAGTAGCATGAAATAAAAAGATAGAGTTTTACAAAAAGCCCTTGAAAGGGCATTAAAAAACTCAATCTCACAAGAAGAGCCTAGATACAAAGACCAAATCTAAGGCTCGGGGGCATCTCTTGAAGGGCCCTCCTCTGGAAGGTGTGAAGCCGCAGCATCTCCTGCCTCCGAAGGCATAGTTGTCTCCCCGGATGGAGACACGACTGTGGGCATAACAAAGTCACCCAAAAGAATGTTGGGGAAGCACTCGTTTAACATCTCCTTGTCCTTCATGAAGCCCATCTCGTAGATCTCCAAGCCATCATCGGTGAGCATCTTCAGCCACTCTTCCCCCACATTTCTATCAAGGAAATCGTGGATGCCTTGGTCTTGAGCCTTCTTCACCTCTTCTACCGCCTTCCTTTTTACCCGTACCAGTCTCCTCACTAGAGTCTCAATCCGAGCAAGGTAGTCAGCCTCTTACTTGCTCAGCTCTTCAGCGCGACTGGTGGCTTCCTCTGCCTCCTTAACGGCGTCCCTCTTTTACTGAGCTTCCTCAGCTGCCATCTGCCTCGCCATCTCAAAGCGAGACAACATTTTGGACCCGCTCGCATACATCTGGAATAAATATTAGAACAATCAATTAAAGGAGGCTGAGAATAAAGACAATAGTTAGTTGGAAGAAAGAGCATTACCGTGTATACAGCCTTAGCAAAGGAACATTCAAAGGTCTCGTGAGTCTGGTTTTGAAAAACCTCCTTGTCCCGTGGTAGAACTCCATGAACTAGGTGCTGCTCTGAGACCTGACTATTTAGCATCCCAATGTCATCACACCTAAGGGTCCATCTGGGATAGAAGATGGGATCTTCATCGATAGACACTCTTTCTACAATAAGCGGAGAACAGTTAGGAGGAGTAACTCTTGTCTTCTTTAGAGCAGGGGGCAATTCGACACTCGGCTTTCCTCTTTCCCTTGGCTTTTTGTAGAACGCCAAGAAAACCTCCTTACGGCGATTTTTCACTTCCGCTAGCCATTTCTACAAGAGAGAAAGAAATCAATACGAGCATAAACATTAAAACAAAGGCTGACACTAAGAACCTACATAATGCACACCTAGAGGAATGCTCTCAGCAAAGGTAGCAGGAGGAAGAGGGATCAAAGCTCCCGCTGGAATAGGCTTGCGGGGAATAATCATCTCCCACTCCAATTGTTGCTCCGATAGAGGTTCATCAATTAAAAGCCCTCTTAAAAGTTTGATGTGGCTAAGGATATGCTTGGTAAGGTTGTTAGGAGTGGGCTTGCCTGGGTTTTCAAAATCCTTACAGTAAGGATTCCAGTCTCTATCAAATAGAAGCCGCCTTTTGTCCATAGGCCCACAAAGAAATATCTGGAGTGCCAACCTTTATTCTACTTTGGTCCTCCCTTCAGAAGTTGTTGCCTACTATGAATATAATACCATCCCATGCACTTGGCGACTCTTTTGACAAAGCAGATTTCAAAGAACACTCTCATAAATTTGTTGCATCTGGTTTGTAGCCTAAGGTCTGAACCAAATATATGAGCCCGGCAAGCTTCCTCCAACCATTTGGAACAAGCTGCCTGAGAGCCATGTGGTAATGCTTGAAGAAACAAAGAGCAAAAGGGTGAAGAGGAAGCCTATACCCTGACTTCACCTGCTCTTTGTAGATCCCAGTTTCAAATTTGGTTCCATAATTAGCTGGTTCTTGCAAACCGGGAAGATGAGCGTACCAACCTTCGGGAAAAGGATATTCCCGAATCAACTCTAATAAATCTTCGGTGGACGTCTTGCTTGACTTCTTATCCGCCGTATACCAAGGCTTAGGATTAGCCTTTATCCTTGGCTTGATCCTTTACATCTCCTAAAGCATTCTGCCCGAGCAGAATTGTGGCCGAGCACTCTGCCCGAGCAGAATGCCACTTGGCCGAGCATAATTCTGTCCAAGCACTCTGCCCGAGTAGAATGCCCCTTAGCCGAGCATAAATCTATCTGAGCAAAATTCCACTCGAACAGAACTATCTTTGGATATTTAAAATGTCATAAAAATTGATTCAATTCTATTTTGGTATATTTCGCTTTCACCAGTGAAAAAAAGTGTGCTTTCACCCACTTCATTACCACTGGTAAAAGTAGGGGGCATATGATATAGCTAAAAATACACATCTAATCTACAGATGACACATGACAGTTATGACACATAGTCTAAACTATTACTGATTAGGCACTTGCCATATCAGTCATCAGGCAGAATCCTAAAAGGACTATGCCTCTATCAAAGATGGAGATGTGATCCTCTAGGATCCTAATTTGATTCTGATTGGAGTTATGCAAAACCTAATTCTACTAGGGTTCTCCTTCCTACTACTATATAAAGGGGTCTAATCCCTCAGGTATGGACAACTACTCACACAATTACACATTGTGTCTTATTGCTTTCTCAGAGTTCTACATTGTTGCCATCTTTGACTTAAGCATCGGAGCGTTCCCCCGCCGGAACCTCACCCAGCGGTTGCTCCGTGTTCTTTTTTGCAGGCCTACTTTCTGGTATGGTTCCCGATCCAGTTTTTAGCTGCAACACCTCATATTCCAAAATATGTGGAAATTTTGAATCGCGGTATTTTCTGTCGGTGTTCAAGTGGGTCACCACATTTCAAGTCAATTTAGGGGTAAATTAGTTATTTTAATTCTGTTACTACATACTGTTAGTTGAAACACAACAATCATAACAGGGGTCCATTTGCAAAAAAATGGAGTCGAGGGTGAGGTTTTAGAAGTCACCCAAACCACAAGATTTTTGTTTGTAGTTTATCCATAATGCAAACTCTCTCTAACATCATTGAAAAACTGTAGCAGTTTTTATCCCTAAGTACTACTTATCTTACATAAACAACAGTATCATAGGATCCAGATAATGTTTATCTTATATAAACAACCTATCTTGCAAGGATTAACTTTTCAAATGTGATGTACATCATGCTTTATCATGTTGATCATGACCATAGTAAGAAGGCACTTATTTATTTTTAGTGATTTTCTTGTAGTGTGATTGTAGTTGAGGAGTCGATTAAGTTAAAAGTAAATTTAGAACCTGTTTGGGATTGATATTAAAAAGTTGATTTCAGCTTAAATCTTAACCAGATCTCAAAATCAGATTTAATTTACTATAAGCAGAATCAATTTGATGTTTGGCAAAAGTTGTTGTAAACTAGCTTAGAATGTGTTTGGATGAGCTAACTGAACTGGAGATTTCACTTTTATAGAGGATTTGAAAATACATTGTACAAAATTCCTTGTTTGGATATTCATAAGACGGATTTACCAAATTTTAGGAGGGATTTGGAAAGGAAACTTGGTGTGCTAAAATTCCCTTTAGAAGTAACTAGTCCAGATTAGTTATTTGTCAAATCCCTTATGCCAAAGAAGTCTCCATAATTTTAGGTAACTTTTTTCATAAAGGAGGCACTCTCTCATTAGTTTGTACCTATACACCATTAAATTATCTAAGTTCAAATTTTCAAATGTAAATCCACATCGCCCAAATATTAGATTTGCAATTCTATAAGTTTGTAAATCAAGGAATTTTAAAATGAATGGAGTTTGAAATACAAGGTACTTTGAAATTATTGACCCAAAGAGACTCTAGAGTGTGTTTATATAAGGTAATTGAACTAGAGATTTCACTTTTATAGAGAATTTGAAAATACACTGCACAAAATCCCCTGTTTAGATTGTGATAAGATGGATATACCAAATTCTACGAGAGATTTAAAAAGAAAATTTGGTGTGCTAAAATCTTCATTAGAAATAACTAGTCCATGCTATTTTTTTTTTTGTTGTCAAATCTCTTCCACAAATGTAGCTGCATTTTAGGAGAAAGTGACTTATTTTCGTCTATATAATTTTAGCTTAACTTATGACTCTCTCTAATTAGTTTGTACCCATACACCATGACATTATCTAGGTTCCAAATTCAAATGTAAATCCATATATAAAACACTCGCTTCCACAAAATAGCCCACACACTAAATTTGCAACTCCATAAATTTGTAAATCAACGAATTTTAAAATGAATATATTTTGAAATGCAAAGTACTTTGAAAATTTCCATCCAAACACACTCTTAAAGTTAGAAAAAATGTTTTAATAAAAAGTAATTGTAAAGCATCTAAAGAGGTCAAATCTTCGTTGTAGAGTTCTAAACATCACCAAAATCATTTTCAATCGTTTGCTCCTTTGCCTTTCAAATTCTAATTTGTCCTGAGATTCTAAATTAGAACTATAGTGAAAATACTCACCAACATATTTCGTAAGATTTCTTTTCATCAAAAATATTTGCAAAGAAAGTAGCTTTTCTAGATTCCAACATAGTGCTGCTTGAAATTTCAGAAAAATTTGGATTTAGAAGCAAGAATCTACGACTTATACTCTCCAAAGCATGTCCAATAAAAGCACAATCAAAAGTTTTAGGACCTATCTTTCACTTTGTGGTTGTTGGAACAAATACTTTGTTAAACACCCCCACACTTTGAAAAAGTGAGATACCACTCTGGAAGAGCTAGAATTCTAACCTTTCAAAACATATTTTCTTCCTTTTAAAAGTCCATAAGGTGTTATGTCGATGTTCGTATAAAGAACTCATCACAAAATGTGAGAAGAAAAATATAAAGCTTCAGGTGATAAATTACTAGGCATACTAGAACTAGTTAACATGCACTAATTTTATCTAGCAAAGTTCTATTTTGGTGCTACTGGTCTAATAGATTGAGGTGAACAAGCCAGAGAGTTTTGATGTATAATACAATACATTTTACAAACAAAACTTCTATTTCAGTCTGTGTAAATTCATTACCTCCAATAGGCCTTAAAATTATTATTTCCTTCTTTGCTTGATATTTAACACGTGCTTTATAAATTTGGGCTAACCCCAAAACTGCACTCTCAACTTTATCCCCAATACAACTCTAATACCCAATTTTAAAAATGTGCCAAAGAAGTATATAAATTTAGAAAATTGACCCAAATCAATGCCTCGACTAACGGACCATGGATGTCATTAAAAAGTCCAAAGGGTAAGACTGTCATTATGAAAAAGTTATCATAAAGCTTGTCCATGTGACCACGTGGACCGTCCTTTTTTATGTTCCTATTGCAAATTGATTAATTGAACTTAAAGTTCTCTCTCCCCCTCTCCCTTATACACCCACACCCCCTCCCCCACACACACATACCCCCACACACTCCCACACCCACACACACTCACCAATTATGCCTTTCTCTCTCATGCACACACACCATCAGACTCTCTCTCGCTCTTTCTATCTATCTCTCTCTCTCTCTTATCTCCTTCCTTTTCATCCTCTCCCTCTCCATACCCCACAAACCACCACGCCATCACCACCCTCCATCCCCCTCATCCCTTTACATACCATGGGTCACAAATCTCAGTGATCGAGGGGATGAACAGGGTAGGATCTTGACTGATGCAACATCACCGTCAATAAGGCCCAGTCATATGGTGGTGGCGGCGGTGGTGGAAATGGTTTCTGCAGTGGTGGAGGTGGCGGTGGCCGTCGTGAAGGAGGTGGTGACGGGTATGGCGTCGTGGTGGCACGGCCGCGGGTATGGTGGGGGAGGGTACAGAGGCAACCGTGACTGTGTTGATGGTGGGTACTACGGAGGTGGATGTTATTCGAGAGATTGGGTCCAGCCGGAACCTTTGGGGTTTGTTGCTTAGATTGGCTTTGTTCAAAGATATGTTTCCCTCGCAGTCATCATTTTGGATCTAACGCCCTCATCACCTCCACCTCTTCCCTAGATTTGCCGCCTCCATCACCACCTCCTTAGATCTATAACCTCCACAAGTTTCCTCAAATCTGTCACTCTCATCACAACTCCTTGGCAATTTTTCTAACAAACTCACCATCCCTGTCATCGTCACTATGAGAGATTAATTTGATAATTTAGTAATGAAGGTGATGTGGTGGCAGGGGGTGGGTTGCTTAGGAGAATCTGTGTTGGTTATATTGAGTTAAGTGTGAGTAACATCCCGAACCTTGAAAATTCTAGCCAGTCAATTTAATGGGCTAATTATACCTATGTCCCTGAGGTTAGGATATAATTACACTCAAGGACATTAAGTTTCAAAATGTAACATATCGTGACCGAAAACTTTGAAAATGTAACAGCCGTATCCATCCGTCAGGGTTCCGTTCAAAAATTATACTTTTTGGCTGATGTCATCGTTATGTATTTTTAAAATGGCAATAATACCCGTATACTATATAGATCGAATAATTTTTAAAGTCTTTCTTCTTCTTTTTTTTTTTAAAGAAAATTAAGAATAACCCCATATTATTTGCACTTATACACGTAATTGCCTCCTGATTTCAAATTTTAGGGTTTATTTGAGCCCTAATTTTCAAATTAGGGTTTCAAATCCCTAATTTGAAAAGTAATTCATAGTAAATCTAAAATTGCCGCCGACAGTCCCCACCCTCCCCCGACCCCCGCCGTCGGCAGCCTCTCCCCGCACCACTCCACAATGCGGACAGCCTTTCCCCGCACCACCCCACCACGTCAGCAAGCCTCTCCCCGCACTACCTCACCACGCCGACAAGCCCTTCCCACACCCACGCCGCCGGTAATCCCTTCGCAAACCCACACCGTCAGCAGCTCTCTCTTTAAAACCCTATTTC
>JAVXUP010001005.1:0-195000 GCA_033070095.1 Escallonia herrerae | reverse complement strand
TTCAAAGTTGGGTACTAAAGTTGTATTTGGGGTAAAGTTGAGGGTATAGTTTTTGGATTAGTCCAATAATTTTGAAAGTTCAACAATTCGCTTTTATGACTAATTAAATACATGTGATGAAACTTTGAAAAATCATTAATAAAGGTAAAGAAATATCTTTTGCCTACACGTGGTAAAAGCATTAGTTAGATCACAAGTATCATCATGAACCAAGTCTAATAAATTGTTATCCTTTTTAATAGGCTTAAAAAGCTTTTTACTTTGTTTAGCTTGGACACAAATCTGACACTTTTCATATGTATTAACATTAGACATGGGAACTACGTCAAAGTTTATCATCCTTTTGATAGCTCTTCTATCTACATGTCAAAGCATAACATACCATGTGTTAGAACATTAAACATCTACAATAAACAAAGAAAGGGAACTGAATTATTATTTTTTTTTTTTATGATCGAACTAGGTATTCTTTACCAATAAAGCAACCATTCCTAGATATTACAATCTTATTGGATTTAGAAACAGCCTTAAAGCCATACTGAGCTAACAAAGATCAAAGTTTCCTAATTTTTAGAACATGCAAAACTCCTTCCAAGTTAAGACACTCTTGAGGATACAACTTCAATATTTGTCCTTCTCCGAGTAGCCTGGCCAAGCTGGTTCCTAAGAATAACAAGAAAGTTTGTTTTTACAAGTGCACACATGAACATTAGCACATGAAATAAACAAATCTATTGAGTTAGCAACAATATTCAACTCTCAGCAACTGGAAAATTCCTATTAGCATATTGAAAGAGCTGGGCCCCACAGTTACTACATTGGCTTGTGGTCTAGGGGCTATTGGAGGACCATCCGAATTAAGAACTTGACCCTTTCGATGGTCACAATTTTCTTAGCCTAACGATTTTTCCCACAAACCCAGCATGAAACAACTTTTCTATGATCAATAGCATTATCATCTGGCTTAGTGTATTGTTATTCTAGCCATTTTACTTTTTGTTAATATATTTTGATACTTCCTAGTGGTGTTGTTCGTAGCCAACCATGACTCTTAAAATGAGTGAATGTTGGTTTATGAAGATTTTCAACAACAACATTAGCCCTGACCTGAAAATCAAAGTATAGAAAATCCTTTCGGGCCCGTACGCTTACGAGATTTTTTTTTCTGTATTATGTATTCTATTTTTATTTTTTAAATTTTAGTATTCAGTTTTAAAATTGAATTTTGTACTTTTAGTTTTTTTCGTATTATTTTTTTCAATTTTTCTTGTACGTTTACAATTCTCATTTTTATTTTTACCAACTTTTTTGGATCCATTCTCCCTCTTCCCCTTCACGAGTTCCCTTTCCCCTTCCCCTTCCCTGTTCCCAGCTCTGTGTGTCCCCATTTCCCTTTCCCTTCCCCTTCATTACCCTCACCGTAATCCCAACATCCTCAATCCCATCAAATACCCCACAAGTCCCTCCATTTCCACCACCGACCACCACGGGCCACAGTCCAGCCACCGCCACAGGGTGACTCGTCATCGTCTCGAGCAGCCATCTCATCATAACCCTTCACAACGTTACCTCTCGATTCACCGTTGTTAGGTAGACTCTCAAAAATCCCACGACTGTTGCCTGAATTAGCGGCATCAGTCAATGAACCCACAAACCTGAATTCCACAGGCAACGACTTGATCGACTGGAGAGCTTTCTGCGACATTTCCTCGCGACGATGATTCTTGGCCAGCGATTTCGTCAACCCCATCTCCTTCGTCTGGATTCCGGCGAGATCTCCTTTCAGATGGGAGTTGATGGTGTTGTCTATGGGTTGTGGGTGAAGAAAGAGTACAGGAAGAGAGATAGAGAGAGAGGGGGAGAGAGAGTTTGCCGAAGTTTGAGGTACTGACGGAGGAATCAGGTTTCGAGGCGCCGACGATGAAGAAAGACGATGAAGAGAGGCAATGGATCTGTAACGATGAAGAGAGAGAGAACTGAATGGAAGGGGTGAACAATGGTTCTATACGGGGTGCTAGGGAGGAGAGAGAGGGAGGGAGCAGCTTCTGACATTGAGTTCATTTTTTTGGAAAAAGGTGAAAACAACCCAAGGCTGTTTTCTTGATATTGGCTATTGTTTGGATATTTGTATCCAAAACGGAATTGAAAAAATGTAAACGTACACGAAAAAAGCATTTTTTTATCATCATTGCTAAATACAAAAACAAAAACAAAATAAGGTAAACGTACGGACCATTTTTCGGGATGCTTTTCTTTAGTAATTAGATACACTAAAAATACATCTAAAGAAACTACGTTTGGCTTTTGTTTCAACATTATTCGGACCAAGATGGAGGATCATTAAGTGAAGTAGGATTAGGTGAAATATGCTAAAAGATCTGTTGCCAGTTCTGATCGATGGGATAGGCCAATCATTCCAGTTTTCTGACTTCCTGTCCTTAATGTCAAAGCCTAACCGGTATTCCAGATTTCAAATATAAGGCGGAAGTTTATAAGTAGTATTAATCAAGAAAGCAACAACAAGAGAATCACTCAACTCCATTCATTTTCCTTTTAGATGATGAAGAATAACATGAGTGTAATCTTGCAAGGACTTTTCATCAATCATTTGAAAGTCTAAAAATTATTTAGCACAATATACGTTTAAACTAGTACCTTCGCACCCATATTTCAATTCTAAACCACCCTACACTTCAATAACAGATTTAATAGTGCAAAGTATACTGCTAGTAATCTCGGCGGTAATGCACTTAAAATTCTGCCATGACATTACTGATCTTTTTCATCAAAGTCATCATCAAATTTCAAACCACTCATATTTCTTTCCACTAATTGAACAATTTTTAGCAAACTTTTCTTTTTCTTTTTAACCAAAGCACTGTGGATAACATGATAAAGACCCAAAGTTGTAAGCCAAAATTCATCTTCTTGTTGCCAATATCTAAAATTCTTGCCATTAAGCATTTTAGGTTTCTAAAAATTTGACTCATCATATGCCATTTTTCTATATGCAAATTAGTTTGACAAATAATCATAAGTATCTCCTTTTGTTTTTAAGTAACACTCGATGATGCAACGTACTAACTAATTAAGTTTAAGCAAAGAAAAAGTTTTGATAGCCTAAAATTTGGTTGAGGAACGTGATGACGCACTTCTTTTACAAAAGATACGTCCCAAAATCTGCATTTGATTTATGGCGTTTCACCTCAGAGATTCAACGACCAATAAAGGAGTTTTGATGCAACAAAAAAACCTTTCGAACCTTAGAAAATTCACACACTCCAAAAAAATTAATTGTGCACACACACACACACACACACACACACACACACACATATATATATATATATATATATATATATATATGTATTTACAATTGAAAATAAACAAGAGAGATAAAAGTAGACGAAAGATAAATTTTAAGCCAGTATCTCTTTTCCTTCTTCACCTTCTTTTATTATTATTATTATTATTATTATTATTATTATTATTATTATTATTATTGTCATTATCTTTTTGTAGTAACATTGTGTAGTTCTGTTTCTGCTTTTGACATTCAGATACCATGGTGGAGTGTTTTAGGAGAAAATATGGCGTATGAGAGTAGGAAGCGGAAAGTAAAAAAAACGTGGGTCATGACTTAAAAGACTTAGTCAAATTATTTTTCATGCATATATATTTTTCGGATATGTATCCATATTTATAAGTTATACTTTGTTTCTTTCTTATCTTCTGCCTGTTAGTAAGATAATTGGTTATAAATGGATATTTTGCAAGAAACTTAGAACTGATGACACAATTAAAAAATTTAAAATTAAACTTGTACCAAAGGCTTTAATAAAAAGACAGAATATATCTCGAGAAAATATAAGCAGCACCGACTGGTTGCTCCAAAGACTCCATGCTCTTCTTCTCCAAGAAGTAGCATGTTCCCTCCTCTGAGTAGGATTTTCTGACGATTTTTCGTCCAACCCAACTCATTGCTCAACCATCTTTAATACCTCACCTACCGAAGATAAAGCCCCTCATCAATATGCCCTAATAGCACAAACGTTGTCCCTCTTGTAAAACAACCCCTCATAAATATAAAGCTGGTTTTGCCATGGAAGTTCTCATCAACAAAACAAGCTCACTTCAATGTACTGATCTCGATGATCTTGTCACAGATGAGGTGCCAATGCCTTCAAAGAATATGAGCTGACTCTCTTGGCCAAGATTATTAGCTCAAGAAAAGCAAACCCAAAGGTGGTGCAATCTATCCTTCAAAAAGCCTGGAACCTTTCTCGAGGTATGAAAATTCAATTCCATAAAGATAATATTTACAGTATTACCTTTAATCATGAATGGGACAGGAAAAACGTACTGGAATCCCTACCTTGGTTGGTCATGAGCTCACATGTCGTAGTCAGAGATTGGCCCCCTCATTTGAATATGGAAGAAATTGATTTTTCGAAGTCCCCTTTCTGGATTCGTGTGATAGGGTTACCTCCCAATCTGATGACAAAACAGAATACAAAAAGGATAGGATCCAAGATTGGGGTAGTTACAGAGGTTGACTTCACAGCAGAAGGGAATCTAGTGTGGTTGAGACTCCTAAGGATACATGTTCAAATTGATATCAACTAATCTCTGCACACAGGCTTCAATAGAAACAAAGATCAAAAGCAAGCAGTATGGATCCGTCGGCAATATGAACGATTGCCAGATTTTTGCTTCACATGTGGCCGTCCGGGACTCATAAATCATGGCTGCCCATATCAACCCATAGATCCACCAAAAAATATGTCGTCCCCATATGGCCATGGCTCAGAGTTAATTATCTCGGCTCATGCCCACGAACAGCATGCTGGAACCCTTTATCTATGCCAAACCAAGCAAAACCCACATCTTTCATTTTCGATCTGCAGCATAATTTTGGAAGGACCAGCCTGCTGGATTCAACCACATCTTCCTCTGATCAACAACAAATCCCGAGAGGCAACATTGGAATCCATCCACTGCCTAGCTCTCTGACACCAGCCCCCAACGATCACACCACAGTCACACCCAAACTGACAAATACAATAGAAAAGACTAGTCACATCGACCAAACAACCCCTTTTTCCCCATATTTCAAGGCCATAAACGCCAAAGAAACCGAACAAACAAAGCCCACCATAAAATCCCAACTAGTACCCTAATCCCCACACAAACAAACTCAAACACCTATCTCTTGTAGATACCACCCAGTACTCAACAAAAATGAAAAAGCATCTTTAACCAGTCATAGTAGACAAAAGAACCCAAAATTAACCAAACCCCCAATATATTTGACCGAATTGCTGAAAACCGCATCGAAAATACTGCCTCCCTTCCTGTCAACGTGGACATCACCCAAACAAAAACAACAAACACAACTACTTCAACCCGAGGTGCCAAACTGAAAACTTGGAAACAACTACCCAGAAAAATCAAACCACCATCTTCCCATGATCCCCTCTTACTGCCATCATCCTTAACAAAGAACCTTTCCACTCTCGATATCCAAAATCAGTTGGTAAATTGTAACCCAGAGGTGACAAGCCATGGCTTGCTCACCCACCCACCATGATTCTTCTCGCCTGGAATATCCGAGGGCTTAGACGCGCCGAGCGTGTTAGGGCCCTAAAAAAGATGTCAGGAAACTTAAACCTAACATCATTTTCTTCTCTTAAACCCTTTCTTCTTCTTCTTCTTCTAAACTTTATTACCTTCTTAAACCCTTGGTTTTCTCAATCACTGCTTTGTCCACCCCCCCCCCCCCCCAGAAATAAAAAAACCGGTAAGAGGTCTTTGCTAGATAACTCTCCAAAATAAGAACATCATCAACGCTTTGGTGTTTTCAAATCCACCAAACAACCCATGGATGCTCTCAATGGTTTATGGACCTCCACATTAGGCAAACAAAAGAAGTTTCTGGGATGAGATAGACACTACTGCAAAGGCCTTCACTGGACCTTGGTTATGCATGGGAGATTTTAATGCCATTTTGGATTAGTCTGAGAAAAAAAGAGGGAAACCGATCTCCTCCTCGTCAAATAGTGGACTGGGTGGCTTTATAAATTCTCACCACCTTATCAATCTGGGGTTTTCTGGTAATCCATTCACATGGAACAATAATAGGCCTCTTTTAGCAAACATAAAGGAACGCCTAGACAAAGCATATGCAAATCCCGATTGGAGAACCCTGTTCCAAGAAGCAGCAATCACTCACATCCCTGGGAAATCATCTGACCATCTCCCAATAGTGCTTCGCACTCATAGTATTATGCACCTCATCCCAAGACCATTATTCAAATCAGCCTGGACTCGTGACTTGTCATCCCATTAGGTGTTGAAATCAACTTGGAGAAAATAGGTTTATGGTCCCCCAAAATTTGTGCTCTATCAAAAAATAGAAAACGCGAGCCTTGCCCTTAGGAAGTGGAATGCCACATATTTTGGTCATATACAGACACAAATCAAAAGATTGATTGAACTTTTGGACTCAGTGCATCAACAAGAAGCGACAATAAAAAAATATAGAGCTCCAACTGACATAAAAAGGCAGATTGACGAACATTGCTATAGAGAAGAATGGTTATGGCATAAAAAATCCAGACTTCAATGGATAAAAGATGGGGACCGAAATACAGGGTTTTTTTTCTCCTCAGTACCATTAGAAGAAGAAGACTAAACTCGATTGATTTCCTCAAGGATAAAAACAGGAAATGGATCTCAAGCCGCGAGGAGATTGGATCCCTCTTCACTGAAAATTTCAAAGAATTGTACAAATCATGCAGCCCCTCATTCCCCAAAGATCTTGAAGAACTTATCCCACAAGTCCTAACTGCAGATGAGATCCAGAGGCCTTAAGAAATACCATCGATTAGTGAGATTATTTCCACTCTGATGAAGTTTAGTAACCTCAAAGCACCTGGACCCAACGGAATGACATCCTTCTTCTACAAAACTTATTGGGATTCAGTCAATCAAGAGGTGCGCAAGACCATTCAAACTTTCTTCAGTAAAACTCAACTTTGCACGAAATCAATCACACCAATATAGCCTTAACTCCCAAGATCCAATCTCCTACCAAAGCAGAGCATTTTAGACCAATCAACCTTTGTAATGTCACATACAAAGTCATATCCAAAATTTTGGCAAACAATCTGAAACCCCTTCTTGCAAAAATCATATCTCCGATGCAATCAGCTTTTGTTCCTGGGTGCCTGATTAATGATAATAGTATTATTGTCCAAGAAATCTGGCACTCCATAAGAAAGAAGAAGGGAATATGTCTTATGGCGATAAAGATTGACAAGGAGAAGGCTTATGAAAAAAATTGAGTGGCCATTCATTATCAGAATTCTACAAAATCTGGGCTTCCTATAAATTTGGATTCATTGGGTGACTACTTGCATCACTAGTCACTACTACCAGCTTCTCCACCATCTTAAATGGAGTTCCATACGGTTACATAAAATTGCAATGAAGATTGCATCAAGAAGATCCATTGTCTCCATATTTGTTCATCATAGCCTCGAAAATTCTTACAAGATTGATTCTTCGTGTCGAAAGCAATAGACTCTTACATGGAATCAAACCTAGTAGGGGAAGTCCCTCTTTCTCATACCTCCTCTATGATGATGATTTAATTATCATTTACAGGGCAAATAGAACAGAAGCTGAATCAATAAAAAAAAAGGCTTGGACACCTACAATTTCTGGTATGGACAATGCACAAATCAGCAAAAGTCAAAAATTGTTTCAGCAAAAATCTTGGCTCTAGCTCCCACAACAAAATTTGCAGAATTTTGAATTCAAAGAAAGCTCTAAAAGAGGCAAAATATCCAGGGCTACCAATTTTTACAAATCAGCCAAAAAGCAAACTCTTTAAGGAGAGTTTTGTGAGAATGGAAAAAAGGTTAGCAAATTGGAAAAGTAAAGTACTTTCCCAAGCTGGAAGAGCAACTCTGATTAAAGCTACATCAATGGCGATACTGACTTATGTGATGTCGACCTTCATCCTCCTAAAGAAAATTACTGAGAAATTAGACAAACGAATGCATCCATTTTGGTGGGGATTCATGAATGATGGTAAAAATCATTACCATCCAAAATCTTGGGATTCAATATGCATACAGAAATCAGCAGGAGGGATGGGTTTTAAGCGGATGCACTATTTTAATATGGCATTGATAGCAAAAATGGGATAGACAATTTTGAAGCACCCAAATTTTTTATGGGTTCAAATCATGATTTCTAAGTATTTTAGAGGCATTCCTTTTCTAGAATACAATCTAAAAAATACATCTTCTTGGCTCTGGAAATGAATTTGCAAGTCTCGAAACATCATTGAAAAAGGACTTGGTGTGCTAGTGGGTGACGATAGAAATTCAAATGTTTGGAAGGATCATTAGATCCCGTTAGAAGACAGATTCATATATACATGCTAGAGGAAGCTCATACATACATGGCATTAATTTGGTACCCGATCTTTTCTACCAAAATACTCTAGTTTAGGACTTCCCCAAAATCCAAAGAATATTTGATGTAGCAGCAGTGGAAGTAATTCAAAAGATCCAAATCCCACCAAATCAAATCCAAGATATCATAGCTTGGACACCGAATCCGAAAGGAAACTTCATAACCAAATTGGCCTGCCGAATGGCAAACAAGAAAAAACTCAGGCCAAATCCTAACTTCCTCTCAGAACTATGAAAGAGTTTATGGAAAGCAAAGATACAAGAGCGACACAAAATCATGATCTGGCGCATAGCGTCAAACCTTCTCCTGCTGAGACATAATTTAGCGTCGATTTTTCTAGATATTGACACCTATTGTCTTTTTTTTTAATCGAACCCTGAAACGTCAACACATTTCTTCCTAGAGTGCTGTAGAACAAGGCTTATCTAGGCTGCCTCATCGCTTGGCTGTAGGCCTCCGGTTGGACTAAACTCGCATGTGGAATGGCTATGTTTCATCCTGAACCCCCGTGGACAACAACCTGTAGATCAAGTCAATTACACTAATTTTGCAGTCACATAAAGGGGTTTCCATGAGCGAGTTCTTTTTAATCACAATAAGTTGGCCGACTCATCAATACTTCTTCTAGCCTTTTTCTGGAACAATCGATGGGAACCAGGAAGAAAAATCAAAACCAGAACTCATGGAAACCCCTTTATGCTGGATGGCCTAAATCGAACTTTGATGCTGCAATAAGAGGACCCAGAGCATGTGCTGCAATGGTATGCAAAAATTTAGAAGGTATCTTTGAATTCAGATGCACAAAACTAAAAGAAACTCTCCACCCTGAAGAAGCTAAAGCCTGTATGGCCCTGCTAGCTATTCGAATAGCATTACTTGAAGGAAAGCAGTATGTCATTCTAGTAGGAGATGCAATAGTAGTGACTGAATTACTACAAGACCATTCGCTGACTCCAAGCTAGAGAACAAGGACCACTATAGAACAAGCGAGGAAACTCCTAAACATATTCACATGCTGGGACGTTGAATTCTCCCCTAGATTAACAAACTGTGCAGCCCATAATCTCGTTGTTGATGCTTTCTATTGTAATTATTTTGGTTTTGTTCCATCGTCTTCCAGCATTTTGTTAAACCTGGAAGAAAATAGGAACAATGATGTAATTTCAACTTCTTTTTAATCTAAGTACTTCCGTTTATCAAAAAAAAGAGAGAGAATATATCTCTTTGGTACTTGTTCGTCTTTAACGTGTATAACAACCATTACAGATTACCATTGCTTTTGATAATAAGAAAAAATAGACCAAATGGATGTAAAAAAAAAACATTTTTTTGGATATTGAACTAAAGAAAGAATTTGGGTTAAATACACCTAAGTATCCCCAGTGTACACGAAAATCTCACCAGAGTACCCATCTTTTCAGTTTTTACATGTCACAGTATAGATGTTCTAATTTGTCATTAGCAAGTACTTCTGTCCAAATATTTAATTTTGGAGACAAAACCTTTAGCCTAGGTTTGGTTTTTTCCTTTTTCTCTTTTTTTCTTCTTCTTCTTCTTCTTCTTCTTCTTCAGCCTTCCTACCTCCCTACTGCCACACCCCAAGCTCTACCCACCACCATTATTTTGAGAAGACACCTCCACCATGTATCACCCCCAACAAGCCTAACACTGCCACATGTACCGCCTTTTATCCAGCCACCGCATCACACACACACACACACGTGCGCACATACACGCGCGTGGGCACACACACGCGCGTGCGCGCACACACACTCGCACGCATTTGCCCCTGGCCATCATACCACCATTCCACCACTGCATAACCCTTCACCATCCAGCCACAAAGAAAAACACATGCATATAAACACACACGCACACACATGCATATAAACACGCACGCACCCTCACACATTGAGATTTAAAAATTGTGCCCCCTGCCCAATTTACCACCATTCTATCACCACATTACCCTCCACCCACCCACCACAACGCACACCCCCTTACAGAGCGCGTGCACACACACACACACACATACACTGTAACACGCAGAGAATGTGTGTGTTTTGTCCAAAGTTGTGTGTGAAGGTGCATGGGGGTGGACAAGTAGAGGGTTGTGTGGTAGTGGGAGGGTCGTAAGATGGGGCTTGTTAGGAAGGGAAAGGAGCACCGTGTTTTGAATCTATGCGTGTGTATCTATTTTGCTATTTGACACCACCTCGATAACCAAGATTGTTAAGTGTGTTTATGCGATAGATTAAAACAAGCTTCAAAACAATGATATGAAAAGTTTGATAAAGTTATTCTTTATAATAGCTTTGTTACAAATAATTTCAATAAATGTGTTTATGCAAAAACTTATGAGCATGCTTGTGCGCCTCTCGGTTTATATGTTAATGATATTCTTAGGTACCAATATGCATGTAATTGAAGAAAACAAGGATTCCTTCTCTAAGACCTCTGATATAAAATATTTAGGTTCTAATAACGAGATTTTAGGTGTCAAAATGACAATAACAATGAAGGCATTGCTTTGACACAATCACGTAATGTTGAGCATGTGCTGAAGAAGTTTAATGAAATGTGACCTCTTTTTTGTTCCCTTTGATCTGAATTTTCAGGTCAAATTAAAATGTGGGTGAAAGTGTCTCTCACTATGTCATGTGAGTACATTTACTCTTAACCCGAGTTCTCATCATTGCATGCGATTAAGAGGTTATTTAGGTACCCCTGGAGGAACAATAAGTTATGAGACTTGCTATTGTGGTTTTTCTATTATTTAGTAGGATTTAGTAATGTCAATTGGATCCGAGACTCAGACAAGACTAAGGTCAAAATAACAGTTATGCATTCAACTTAAGAGGTCATGCTATAGCTTGAAATTCCTTTTACAAATTACTATATCTCGTTTTATTGCATTAGATAACTAGTACTAAGGCAAAATGGTCGAGAAATTACTAATAACTATGATTTTGTAGAGTAAACCTAAAGCTATTATTTTTATACACTGTGATATCAAGATACATCTTGAAAGCCACTTATAAAATGAAAAATTCTTATGAAAAAAAGGCATATTAGAATCAAACAAAATTTTATACAAGACTTTTTGTCTTGAGGTGATTGCACTTGATTTGGTGAGTGTGGCGAACCGCCTCAGAAAAAATTCTCTTCTCTCGAGGATTTTAATTAGAATTGTGATATTATTTAATTAAATAAAAATAGAAAAATCTAGAAATGACTCTGAAGTGTCCAGAAGGACAACTAAACTATCGAAACCAAGAGAAGGGTTCGGGAACTGAGTTATGCAACAAGAAGGTGTTAGGTATCCGCCCCGCCTTTCGTTCTCTACTTTATTTCCATTGAATTTTGGCCTTAAGGACATGAAGCCTGCAAAATATGATAAATCTAACCTTAAGTTAATTTTTATGTTTTTGGCTTGAACTCGACATCGAAGGTCGAAATGTCTATGTATCCGATCAGACTAATCGGAACTAAAACTACCGTAGTTCGACTCTTGTCCTACGAGGAATAATCTACAATTCAAACCTAGTCTTTAGACAACAAAATGTAAAAGACTCTGATTTTTTGTTATTGAATTGTAATGTGATCATGGGAAAATGAGACAATCTATATGATTTCCTAAGCTTGAAAAACTTATTAAAAATTACCTCTTAAAGTAACTTGCCTTGAAGACTCAGGGATGTTCTCCACGCGATCCATGATGTAAATGATAAAAAGACTTTATAAGAGTGAATTTGAATAGATTGGATTCTCGAGAGAGGAATAATATCACTTTATAGAGAAATGATACGCAGGCTCTAAAAAGAATAAGCTTTCGGACCCCTTGAAATGAAGGTCAGGGGCCCTATTTGTAGTGCCCAGAGTCTCTTAATCTGATAATATTGACTATGCCAATTTGTAAGACTAGTGATAAGTCAAAAGATTTGATAAAATTGCAGGTCGGCAAAAGTCAATGAACCAGCCGTTCAGTCGAAACGGGCCGATTCACCCCTGAATTTATATATATATATATATATATATATATATATATATATATATATATATATATATATATATATATATATATATACAAATTTTGAGACATTATTATGTCCTCAAATAAGTAATTATTTCAGTCATTTGTCAGGGATAATTCCAGATTCGGAAAACACTTCCCATATTCACACCAATCACTTTGTCTCTCAAATTGATCCTCAAGTCTTCAAGTCAAACTTATCTTCTTGGCTCTAACTTAACTTGGGTTAACCCTAACTAACTAGGCTAGTTATCCTAATGGACCGGGCCTACTTAATTTGGGCTAGATTGACTGGACTGGGCTATCTACTGGACTTAATTAAATAGATTAAGCTCATTATATTATTAAGCCTACACCTATAATAATAAAAAACTTAATCATTAATAAGCCCAATACAACAGCATAAGACTACAAAAATGGAGTGTCTATAGCGAGGTTTTGAGAAGAATTTAGCAAACCCATCAACAAAAGGGTTATCGCAAAGGCTAATCATTGAATCATCGAGTTGAGTGCAATAATTTTAATCATTGAAACACTATGCAAGATTGTCATTATTTTTCTTTAACAAAAGTTTAAAATAAGTAAACTATATATTTTGACTATTTTTTTACCCTTTTGTATATTTCATTTTCCCTCTAAATAGTTCTATCTACTTGCTCACCATTTTTCCTATTTGGTTTTTCAACGTACGAATAGTGAAAGCTTAAACAAACGATATTGTTGCGGTTAAGTTTGATCGGGATCGAACGAGCATTGACTGGGACAGGACGAGCACGCTAGCACACATGTGAAGCATAACACAAGCAAACAGTGACTCACAGGAGGGGGCACCAGCGGGAAGTATCATGCTTAAGTCAAAATCAGGACTCTGAACAAACAGAAAGCATGTATGACTCGGAACAAACAGAAAGCATGTATGGAGTAAAGAGTTCTCTGACATACCTTAAATATGTGGGGGTATTAATAGAGTGCTAGAGGAGGTTATATTCTCATATAGGCAATCAACTTAGATGTAGTAATAATGAGAGATTTCGTTCCTTATCAGCTAAGGATTGTAGTCCAGACGAGGAGTGTAAAGTCTTCTAAGAGACATAAGATACCTCAAAAAGACGTACATGCCCCTAGTCAATATTTGACTGTAATAAAGACACGTGCCACTCGCTGAATGGTAAAACAAAAAATTGTGCGGAAAATCTAGTACTTTTGTTAGTTAAACATGTTTTTTCATAAACTAATTTATGGTTTCAAATATTTTCTTCGATTTTCAAAAAGTATATTAGGCACTTTATTTTTATTTTTTTGCTAAATACAAGAACAAAACAAAGTTGATTGCTCTAAAATCAATCTACACTTTCCCTCGTACTAAATTAAGTCAAGTGAGAGATGCCAAAAGTCTAAAACCCCACTTCTCGTCAGCTCCACCGGAATGGGTCCCTGGAATCAGTCTAGCTGATGGTCACGGGCTATCTGGTGACCACCGGTTCTGCTTCCATGCGCCGGGGGTTCAAGTAAACAACAGTAGCCCACCTTTTTGAACTTTTGACAGCTACAAGACAAGTTCACGGACGAACAACATTTGACGTACTCTTTGATGATGGCCAAAAGCAGGCTTTGTCAAATGTGTGCTTGATCGGATCTTTGTCCCCACGTATGGTGGGAATCTCGTCGGTGATGCCAGCCCTACTTGGCCCACACTTCCATTTACTTCATTTATCGCCACCCAAAGAAATTTAGCGACGTACGTGGAAATCTTGAAAATTTTCGTTCAAAGTGTTTCACTATAATTTTAAAATTTTTTGATTGGAGCGGTTCCTCCCATATCATAACTATCTCGCACCTAAGTAACCTTAACAACTTGTTTGTGAATCTTGGACGAAAAGAAAGGAACAAAGGAAGAGAAATGATTAGTCCTTTCTTTACGTTGTTGTGAGGTTTAGGATAGAAAAGAAAAAATAGTTTCCTTGATATTTTTTGTGAAAGGAAAGAAAAGAAGAGAAGAGAAAATTTTAAGGGCTGATTACACCTATATCCCTAAGGTTAGGAGATAATTACAGGTAAGGACAATAGTTTCGACAAATTGTACTTGTGTCCATTGACCAAACGGAATCCTAAAAATTCTAATGGTTTTAATGAAAAGACTGTATTGCCCTTAAGTTGGAACCTTATTTCTTTTCCAATGCCATTACTTTAATTTTTTTAAAAGAAAGACTTTACTAATTAACTGTTTATTCTTCCTCTCCCCACGCCCAGCCCCCACACCCCATCTGCCTCCCCCTTCCCCTGCGCAACCCGTCTTCCTCCCTCGTCACCCATCTTCCTCCTTCGTCACCGGCGCTGCATCATTTCAAACTCTTCTCTCTTTGTTGCAGCAAGAGCCACAAGAAACGACGATTGACAATAGTGAAGATGACGTAGATGAAGGGGAGGAGTACCAGTTCAAGGTGGTGGTGGTAGGGGACTCGATAGTGGGGAAGTCGAACTTGTTGTCTCGGTATGCCCGGGACGAGTTTAACCCGCACTCCAAGGCCATCATCAGTGTGGAGTTCCAGACCCAGAGCATGGAGATCGGCAGCAAGGAGGTCAGGGCCAAGATTTGGGACACCGCCGGCCAGGAGCGCGCGCCGTGGCTTACCGGCGTGGTGGGGTGGTTCTGCCGGATGGTGGGGCGAGGGGGGCTGCTGGCGTCGTGGGGCGATGGAGGGGGGTTGCTGGAGGTCACTTCAGATCTAGGGTTTAAATTATAGAGAGAGAAAATTAGGTATTTACCATAATAAAGTTCAAGGGGTAGTATCGTCATTTTAAAAATATATATTGATGACATCGTAAAAAAGTATACTTTTTGGACGGAACCCTGACGGATGGATACGGGTGATACATTTGAAACACTTTTGGTCATGAAATGTTACATTTTGAAACTTTGTGTCCTTGACTGTAATTACCCCCTAACCTCAAACCTCAGGGACATAGGTGTAATCAGCCCAGTTTTTAATTCTCACTTACTAGAGTGTCCTCGTATTTGTGAAGTGATGTTGCATTTTGTTTTCAATAAACACCATTTCCTTTCTCTCCATTTCGTTTCAACTTCTTGAAGAAAGATTTAGAGAAAAAGATGTACCAAGTTTTCTTTTGATGTCTCTTCTTTTCTCTCCTTACAAAAACTCACTTTCTTCTCTCAAAATTGAAACTCACAAAGGTGTTAGGGAGTTCATGTGTATTCTTATAGATGTTAATCTACTTCTTTATTTGTCCCTTAAGGTTAATACTTATTGCCGAAATTCATTCATAAAAATGCAGTGAAAACGAACGTATAGAAAGTGAAAACAGCATTTCCTATTATTTAACGTAATAACATATGCGATGTCTAATAAGTCAGATAGTTTGATGAAACAAACATATCTTCTTGGGATTTTTTTTTTGTTTTTCGAACAATTCGCAAGTGTACTTTGTGGGTTGAATAAGTTTGAGTGCTGCTAAGTGGAGAAGGCTACATTCGGAGCCTAAACAACACGGAGGTTCAATTAAATAAGAACTCTTGAGTAAAAACATCTAGCAGAATCATTTAATAAATTAACTTGACGTAGTTCATTCAATTTCAAGTATATTGTTTTGCAGAAAACTGTAGCATTTACTCTGCCTTGGCTGGAACAATATATAAGATAATGATGAAAAGACCCACTCTTTTATCTTATTTGTATTGATATAGGCTTTTTGATTAGTAATCAGAAATATAGATAAATTGAGAATTATCCTAAACTTTTGCTTCTTTTTATAAGTTGATCTTGTGTCAACAAAGAAAATTACTTTACTAAACTAACTATTCGTTTGCTACAAATAGAATAATTGAGTTTCTTCTTTTTTATTATCTCCATTGGTTTTCTTTTTTTTCTTTTCCTTCCTCCCTCTTTTGTGCTCGCATTCATCCCTTTTACAGCAAAATTTGGTCTGGATTTTTATGGATCGAGTACTCAAATTTCATGGTATATCAATCTCTATGGTGAGCAAGTGACTAAGACATTAAGATACTTCTAAGTATTCTTGCGGAATCTCTTAAAACTGCTTAGCACCATCTTGGCCAAAAGCCCTACTTATAAATAATGGGTAAACCGAGAGGTTGAGAGATGCTTAGAAACCTACCCTTAGGTATGTAGGTAGTAACAAACCCAAACAATAGACTAAATAACTATCTCTAGCTAAGCTTTGGTAAAACCTCATATCACTCTTATTGAAAAATGAAAAATGAAAAATGACTACACATAAGGCCTTCTAATGTCAATGCTAATAAACATCTTCAACTGCAGTATCTACACAACAACTCATGTGATCCCATTAATAATTATCTTAACAAGAGGAGATTGATGTTACAAATCCTGAAAGATAACCTTACCACTGACAAGTTTGCAAGAGTATGCAAGCCAAAAAAAAAAAACCAAAACACATTTTAAGGTAGGGGTTTATGCCTTCTAATGTCTATGCTTCTATACATCTTCAACTCCAGCAGCTACAAACAACTCATGTCATCCCATGGATAACTAAATTAAGGAGAGGAGATTGTTGCTACAAATCTTCAAAGATAACCTTACCATTGCCAAGTCCGTACTGCAACCTTATGCAAGCCCCAGAAAGAATATAAAAAGGGCAGGGACACATTTAAAGGTAGGGGTTTACTCAAGGCTTGGTATTGCCTCATAAGTAGAGCTTAATTGTCTTGCGCAAAAATCTTAAGCTATCCCCTAAATTTTGTGCCCATTTTCATGCCCTAGCCCTATGTCCTAGCTAAGGCTAGTCCAGTAGCCTATAAGTTGCAACTTCCACCTGAGTTACCTTATACAGCCAGTCTTCCATGTTTCACTGCTTAAGAAATAAAACATTGGGCACTAACAAATTTATCATTATAATCATTCCCACCCCCTCCTCCCAAAACAATATGCACAACAAACAGACCATATTCATTACTATAGGTTACTTGCCATTCCATTGTAGGTAATATGTGATCATATGTGTCTTTTTAATTTATCTCCTTATTCATTTTTTTATTAACAGTAATTGTAGCATCTCAAGGAGTGTACTTCTTAGTCCTCAAGTTACCCCTTTTAAGTCTTTTCTCTCTGATTATCTCCATTGGTTTTCTTTTTTTCCATCCTCCTCTTTGTGCTCTCACTCATCCCTTTTACAAAAAAAAAATTTTCTTATTGTTTACGGATCAGGTACTCAAATTGCACGGTGCACTTATTTGTGTGGTGAGTGAGTCACTAAGAAATCAAGATTTTTTTTTTACATATTCTTGCATATTCTGTTCAAACTGCCTGGATCTATCTTACCCAAAAGGCCTACCTCTAAGTAATGGGCAAACCTAGAGGTGAAAATATGCTTAGAAACCTACCTTAGGTGTGTAGGTACTTATGGACCTAAACAATAGGCCTTTTAATTCTTATGCTCCTAAACATCTTCAACTGCAGTAACTACAGATAACTCATGTGATCTTCATTGATAATAGCTTA
Source organism: Escallonia herrerae (assembly GCA_033070095.1). Classification (NCBI taxonomy): domain Eukaryota; kingdom Viridiplantae; phylum Streptophyta; class Magnoliopsida; order Escalloniales; family Escalloniaceae; genus Escallonia; species Escallonia herrerae. The sequence continues at coordinate 176,982 of JAVXUP010001005.1, read as the reverse complement.
AGCATATGAGATTGACAGGTCTGCAAAAGTATGCAAGGACAAAAAAAAAAGAATTAAAAAGGACAGGGACACATTTAAGGTAAAGGCTTAACATTGCCTTACAAGCAGCTTAATTGCCTTAAACAAAAATCTTAAGTTTTCCCTTAAATTCTATGGCTCTTTCCATCACGCCACCAAACAATCTACACAAGAGACAAACCCTATTCAAGTACTACGGGTTATTTTTCTTTCCATTGCAGGTAATATGTGATTATATATGTCTTTTTTATTAATCTCTTTATTTGTATTTCTTGTTAGTAGTCACTATCGAGAGCGAAACATCAATACTTTAAGAATAATTAAGCATACAAATTAGATATGTTTCTCTTAACACAAGCACAAAAAGGATACTGAAATAGAATGATGCAAAATGTTAACTCAGTAACAGCTAGTAACAAAAGATTCATAGCTGAAAAAAAGTGTTCTGATGATCAACTCTCCAATCAATTCCTTCAACAATAGAATACCCTTCACCAAATTCGCTAACTTCTGGTAAGTCCCGCAAGTAATATGAAGGTGGAAAATAGGAATTACAAAAGATGGATTGTTTTGCACCTCGCCAATAATATTGATATGGGTGCATCTTAGACCCCAACAATATTCACAGAGGATGAACCCACCAAACATGGATAAAAAAAAATCTGGAAGACAATGCGACCAACCACTGAAGAAGAACTTTTAATGTAAATACAAAACACCTGATCTTCAGCTGTAATAGCTGAACAAATTTTCAATTCTAATTTGCGTCATATTTAAGCCTTTTTTTTCATTTTTTGGTGCATATTATACCCTATTTTTCTTTCTTTTCTATTTTTGTTTTGTCAACATTTTTTTTCTTAGCTGATTTTTCATGCCTAAATTTAACCTTTTTTGCCTTTTTTGAATATTTCAATTTATTTGTTTTGTTTTTCATTTTTTGGTTTTTCAATACGTTAATTGCTTGCTAACCCAAAAAAGCGCGACATATGTTAACCAAATTAAAAAGAGAGTAATAAGGGATTTGTTTGTTTTATTTTTCTTTCTCATCACATTTTTCATTTCCTAATGTTTAGAATAGATTAATTATCCTATATTTATTTCATTTCAACCAAATTAAAAAGGACGTCATAAAGTGAGGCTAAGAGTGTTACTGGCGTAATTAATGAAAGATATAATTGTCTAGAAATGATTTACAACATTGGTAGTATTATAGGTAGTATTCTCTCTCATCACACTTTTCATTTCTCAGTGTTTAAAATAAATTCAGTCCCCCATGTTTATTTCAGTTAAACCAAAGTAAAAAAAAGGAATCATAAAGGGATAGTAGGAGTGTTATTGATGTAAGTAACAGGGACGTAATTGTCCATCAATGATTTACAATATTCGTACCTTTATAGGTAGTATAGATATAGATATACTTATAGATATTAAACTCAAATTTACTCATCAAACGATAAATCGTGTTATTGTATAATTCCAAAATAGAATATATTCAAAAAATTTGGAAATATGAAGACGAATTTGCTAACAAACAAATTACACATTTACACAATTTAATTGTTATTTTTCTTAAATTTTTGATTTTTTGAACTTTTAGATAAGTTACCCATTACTAAACCCGACTCACATGGGCTTGGCCTGGATCTAAAATTTACTAGCCCGTTAAGACACGGGTCACCAGACCTGCGACCCGCCTGACCTTCAACCCTCCCTGGGTTTAAGCAAACAATATGCTTGCCACCCAATTTGCCAGGTGTGGACTTAAAGAAATGATGTAATATTATTAATCCTATTGGGCGAGCCCATAGGTCCATAATTCAGGTGACAAATGGTCCATTGGCAGTCCAGCCATGGCTCAGTTGGTTGAATTGAGAATGTAATTTATTCGTAAATTACTATTAACCCTGTACATTGCACACATAATCAACATTTGCTAAAAGCTCTTCCTAATTATGCTATTTCTATCTTTTTTATGAGTTTTTCTTATCACTTTTAGTAACAATGATTGTAACTCACTTGTTGAGGTTTTTATTAATAAAACTTATCAAGAAGAGTATAAAAAGCTATATATATATATATATATTGGGAGCTGATTCATTGCTCGCGTAGGCAACTTGAGTTAAGTTTCCAGCGTCATCTGGTTGTCCATTCGTCGAGGATGGATGGACCAGATCTAATTTTTTTTTAAACTTTTTCTATCGTCCGCTACATTATTATCATATTACCCTTATATGTTTTGTTGATTATCTATGTTCATTAGCTACATAATGTAGCGGGTAGTCCAAATTCTGTGTGTTCTTTATTGTTTTGGTTTTTGTTTTGTTGTTTGTTTTGTTCTGTGCTCTTCTAGTTTCAATCCGACTACCATGGAATCTAACAACCAAAACAAATCCATTGTTACCGATGCCCACAAATCCATTCAGACGACCACCACTGTCGTCCAACATCAGCCCCTGTAGACATAGAAGTAAAAAAATCCACCACCACGACCGATCAGGCAACTGCTGCGTCGAATCAACCCATCTCTATAGAAGGAAAGAAAGAAGGAACCCCAACCCCAACCACCACCCCTACCGCTCTAACACCCACCATCTGAACCTCTGCCGTCCCCAATCTCCACCATCCAAACCTCTAGCACCCACAACCATTAACATCCAAGATTTGGAGCTAGTTCCAATTAAATTATAAGAAAATATGGAAAAAAAGAAGTTGGAAGAAAATCTGGAGAATTGCTTTGAATTATTTGAAAGAAATCTGAAGAAAATATTTGAAATAGTTTGAAGAAATCTAATGCTCTTCTCTTTTTAGAGGCAGTGCAGAGAGAGTGGCATTGGTGGTGCTATCAGATACGGCGGGGGTGGTGGCGCTATACCCCTTGCCTTTCTCTGGCCGACGATGATGGAAGCGAGTTTTGATCAATTCTGAAAAGAATGTTGATTTCGTCATAAGAAGATAATTATTCAAGGTGTTCTTTCACAAAAGAAATGGCAAGGAAAGGGCCAAAAAGAAAATGAAGAGAGCCAGAAGGTACATCTGGATAGAAGGGATCATAGTTCATTGTCCCTCCATGTAAAAGGCAGCTGATTCATAATACCAATCTGCATGATTCGGTACGATTTACATATTGTTGTGAACTTTGCTGAGTAAGGTAGAATGAACCCATTAACAGAGCTCAATTGGTCACATAGTAGTTCAGAAGAATATATATATATATATATATATATATATATATATATATATATATATATATATATATATATATATAGAGAGAGAGAGAGAGAGAGAGAGAGATGACGATGGTGGAAGTGGGTTTGAAGGGAGGGAGTAGTTTAGAACAAAGAGACATAAAGAGATGAAAGTGATTAAACGACTGTGTTTTTTTACACGTTGTCCGCTACATAATGTAGCGGAAATCAGACATATGCTTTAGCTTGGACGAGGGGCGTATTTGTCAAAAATATCATCTACTACATTACACAGTGGACTAATTTAAAAAAATGCAAAAACTAGATTTGGGCCGTCAATTGGCAAGATGGCGCTGACAACTTAACCAAGTTACCTGTGCAAGCAATGGATCAGCTCCACATACACACACACACACATATATATATTGTTACATTGTAAAATATATTGGATTTGTGTAAATATAGGAAAGTTTCGAGATCTGAATAGAAGATATAAATTTAAAATTGTGTGCGAGAGAGAGAGAGAGAGAGAGAGAGAGAGAGAGAGAGAGAGATTTTTAAGTAGGACATGTTGACGTGCAAGAGAGAGAAAAATAAATTTTGTTTAATTGGTTGGACATAAAGAGAGGCATATATATATATATATATATATATATATATATATATATATATATATATATATATATATCCTGCATATTTGACCCTCAGTCTGTATCAATACGTAAGCGAGCTAACACTAACTCCTCTAAACTCATGATCGCTGATCCCATGTTAACCACTATGGCCCAAGCAGCGCAAGGCTCTGACTATACCGTGTGGTTATACTACATGCCAGAAAAATATGAAGGGCCTCGTCCACAGCCCTACGCTGAACTCGGTTTACACCTGGATAAGTGGAAGATTCATTGCATAGTAATTAGGAGATTCTTAGGGTTTGCTAAAGATAACAACATTGGTAAAGAAAAAGAAGCTCTTGTGAGCAGCTTAGATAAGATCTTCCATGGGAAGAATGCAATCTTGGGAGATAAAAATTCCTACGGAGTTGCCCAGTATAATTCTTCACCTTATCTTTCTGGGCGATTGAATGAAGTGTGGATAAACGTCTCAGGTTATACATTAGGGGGATGTCCGTCCAGCTGAAGGAGAATGTTGATCTTCCTTCTTGATGTCTGGTTAATTTGAGGGTTCTTATTCTCAAGCTCATTACATAAGGAGTCAGAGTGTATATCTGCTCATGGAATAGGCCTAGTGCCTGAGGCAAGAAAAAGCTGATATTGTGCTTGAAATTATCTAATGTCACCAGAATGTGTGTTTCATGCGTTGTTATGTTAATTTGATCCCAATAAGATTTTCAAATAACAATGAACAACAAAACATTTCAAAGTGGTTCACCTTTCACCCTTTCAATTTACTCTTCTGGCATTATAAAGTTGGAAGCAAAGTTAGTATTGCATCAGTTGGAAGAAGAAACGACTTGAATATCTACACAAATTGATAAGCATCTCTCGCATAACCATAATTGTATTCTTATAGAGAACAACTTGTATCATAATAGGGGTCAACGATCTTGGGGCGAGGGGTAATTTGGGACGACCAAACTAATTGATTTCAAAAAAAAAAAATTTGTCTACCCCTTGTTCAGAGATTTTGAAAAGTTAACCCATTCTTTCATAACTTTTTAAGACAATCCCACCTTCCACTAAGTTTTATTCCCAAAACCCCTCAAAACCTAATTTTCTCTAATGAGTTTGGGACCAACCAATTGTTTACAAAGAAGCTTCAAATTTGGCTTGTAAAAGGAAGAGGACGGCTAGGAAAGGGTTGAGGAAAAAAAGAGGGGAAGACTGTTCTTCAGCAAGAAAAAAGAAATAAATAAATTATTGAAAAGAGAGAGAAAAGAAGGAAAAAAGAAGAAACTTTTACTACATAAAGGGAGAAAATGGTGTGTTTCTTGTAGCGATTTTTGGAAGCTTCCCTAGGGAGATTGCCTAGAGATGTCAAAAGGGCCGGCCCGACCCCGCCCTAAATTGGCCTGGGCTGGCCCGACCCTAACCATGAATATAGTCGGTCCTAACCCTTAGGGCCTTGGGCCAGGCCTAATTTTTGTAAACTTTTATCCGGCCCGGCCAGGCCCTAAAAAATGGACAGGCCCGAAACCGGCTCGTTTTTTAGGGCCTGGCCCGGTTTTTAGGGCTAGCCTAGCCCTGGCCCGGTTTTCGCCCATTTTCTGGCCCTTTTCCGGCCCATTTTCTGGCCCTATTTGTTGTTGTTGTTGTTGTGTTGCATATATTGCTCGATGAATTGTATTAATGGACTCGATGAATTGTATATTGCTCGATGCATTGTATTAAGTGGGCCCAAATCTTGGGGATGTGGCAATTATTCCATCGAACGTACTCCCCACTTTTTCATATCCAAAAAATCAGCCCTTTGTCTTTGTGTTTTCACATCGAGAATTATTTGCAGATGAAGCGATGTCAAAGGGGCTTCTTACTTCCCAAATAGATCTTCTTACATTTATATATATATATATATATATATATATATATATATATATATATATATATTCTTAGTATTATGGGAATGTTGATTTCAACAACATGTTACGCTTTTTGGCGCTCTCGTTCATTGTTAAGAAATTTATATTTTGTTACTAATGTACTTTTTAACGAGAAAAGTGAGGGTATAGAACAAGGCATGAAAATAAATAATATTAAGAATTATGGTCAAGTTACATGCTAAAGTGTATCAAAATTTACAGGATGAACTACCGGTGTAAAAGATAAATCACAATATACATTTACAGATATTTTCAGAGGATGCTAATAGCAGACTGCTTGATCTCCACATGGGAGAAGCTGATAGCATGCTCTCATTTCTGGAGATACTACGAAATAAAAAATTAGAGGGATGAAAATAAGAGGAATTGTCAAGAGAAAATGTAAAATGCTAGATAAGAGAAAGTAGGAGCAGGTGGATTAGATGAAAATTCTTAACTAATCAACTGCTAATCATTCTTTTTTTTCCAAAATTACAAGCAGCCGGTCCTAAGCCTGCGTAAAAGGAGGAGAGTCTATCAAAAAATTTATTTCGTGTGTTAATATTTTTGCAACACAAAACAAGAATAAAAAAAAAATAGGCCCGCCCATAAAATTAGGGCCTATGGCTTGGGCTTGGACATGGCTTGGATTTCCCAGTTTTGGGCCCGGCCCGGTTTCCAAGGCCCGAAGCCCTGTTTGGCCCGGGCCTTTGACACCTCTAAGATTGCCAGGTGATGAGAGATATAATCCTCTACTCTTTATCTTCTAGTCTTTCTAGTCATTTTAGTTATAAGTCCCATTATTTGGACAACGTTGTACTTTATATTATATTTTATCCAAAAAAAAATTGTGCTTATTTGTTTGCGATATATTATTTTAGTTTCTTTACTATGAGGATGTCCTTTGTATTGTAGGATGCAATTAACAAAGTGACCTTTCAGTCAATTGGAAGTTTGAGTCCACCTTATGAAAAAAGAGTAAATGTATCAGCATTTAGTCATGTTTGTTTTGCAGATTCATCTTGTGGAGGACCATTTTTAAAATCAAGATCTTTACACCTGGTAGTATATAATTTGTCACTAAAGAGAAATCTAAGCATGTAGTTCACATTATTTAGGGGTTATCTACCATTTTTAAAATCAAGATCTTTACACCTGGTAGTATATAATTTGTCACTAAAGAGAAATCTAAGCACGTAGTTCACATTATCTAGGGGTTATCTTGGATTATTGCTCATCGATGATGATATATGAGTAAATCAATCTAATTGCATGTACATGATTTATATGCTCTAGTGTTTCACTCACCTTTACCACTTATGTCAAGCCTACTATGTGACTCAATTTGGTATTGTTGTCTTGATGATCACTTATTTGTGCTTGTGATTTTAAGTTAGGGAACCTTGTTTTCCTTAACATGTTCTTATAAAAGTGTATCTAATCAAATTGCTTAATTTATTATAATTCATTTCTCTTTTCTTAACAAATCAAATCCACTTCTAAAACCCTAAGGGTACCTTGATATCAAATTCGAGTACAAAACTTAAACTACTCCTGCAGAGTCATGTCGAACTACATTATGATTCTGACGCTCGTCGGATACAAAGGCAATCTTGGCCTTGTTCATGGATTCGAATCCAATTTTATGTGGTTTTATTTGTTTCCTTTGATTCGTCAACTCGTCCAAGTTTTTCATATGTTATCTATATGTTTCTCTCATTTTCTCTAAAAACATAAATGATCATAAACTGTAGGGGTGAGCAGGGTTTGGTCGGTTCGGTTTGGAGGCTGAATACAATGCCGAACTGACCAACCTCGGTTAAAAAAAACGAACCGTGGTTGAACGGTTCGATTTCTGCAAATTGGGCAAATTGAACGGTTCGGTTTTGATGGTTTAATCGGTTTGGGTCAAACTCAATTTTGAGTAAGTTTAGGCCCAAAAATTAATAACTTATACATAATAATAAGTTCCAAAAAAAACTGAATTTTTATATCATAATTATTAACACTTAGTAAGATGTAGGCAACAAATGAAAAATGTGTGTTACGTTAAGAGATCTAGGGTTTATCCCATTTTATATGAGTGGTTAGATAACTAGAGTTAGTAAAAAAATAACTAGTATTAGGTAAAAATATAGATATGTTTTATTATTATTATTATTATTATTATTATTATTATTATTATTATTATTATTATTATTATTATTATTATTATTATTATTATATACTGTTGGTTCGGTTTATGCGGTTTAAGAAAAATCTAAATCAAACCGACCGAACCGAATGTACGCTTTGGGAAAAAAAAAACCAAACCGATTATTTTTAGATCGGTTTGGAAATAGACGGATTGATTGGTTCGGTTTTCACGGTTGGATCGGTTTTAACGGTTTAAATGCTCATCCCTAATAAATTGATTAGGCCATATGAGACCATTAGGGTGTTGTGCGGGTACTTAATATCATCTTATCATGTAGCTTAATCCTTGATCCAAGTCTAGAGTTTTAGCATGCCAAATCAGCTAATTCTGTTTAGAAAGTCAACTCAGGGTTTTTCCTAGTTTTTTCCTCTTTTATAAAAACTAGATTTGACGACTTCTGTTTCATTGCAAAACGAGTTTTCACCCATAGGCGTAGGTCATCACAAATTGCATTCGAAATATGCCTATCCTATCATGCCTCAATAATTACAGGCATATGTTGAATTTAGTAAGAATATCTAAGAGGCCGTTTGAGATTGATTCTCAAAAGTAGATTATGATTAAATCGAAAACAGTTTCTAATCTCAACTTTAATCCATTTTGAGTATAATAGGCTAAAAGTAATTGAAGGTGTTCTGACAAAGAGGGATTAAATTAGGTTTAGTGTGGCAAAATTACCATATAGTGTATTTAAACTGAAAGTGAGCATTTAATGTATGTTTACACGTGAGGATATTTTGGTAATTCTTTTGGTCAAACCTGATTCTCCAAAACTAATTAAATCAGAATCTAAGAAAATGAAAATTCTGGATTTAATCCATTTTGAGCACATTGGAGCAAATTTAATTAGTTTACTTTTTTTTATCAAACACTTTAAACCTGATTAAATCAAGTTTGACCATTCTAGAATAAATTTCAAACACCCTCTAAATATACTAAAAAGGGTCAACCTAAAATCCACGTTTGCCTCAACCCCGATAGCTTGCTCTTCCCACTCTCTCAAGGAAGATTATCTTGGAGAAACTCCTATACTTGAGAGATAGTTGTGTCACATGTAAAATGAGTTTTGCTTTGCAAGATTTAGAAAATCAAAGTATTGACATCTCATGGTGCTACATTTATCCTAGCTGCATCTGGTCCTCCTAGAGATGTCAATGGGTTGGGCATGGGCCGGCCCAGCCCGGGCCTAGAGTGCCCAAAGGAGAAAATGGGCCATATCGGGCCGGGCTCACTGGGGGATATTAGGGCAAGGTCCAAGCCCAGGCCTTAAGTCCTAACTTTAGGGCCGGGCTTGGGCCAGGCCCGTGCCTGAATAATTTTTTTAAAATATTTTTATTCATCTTTTATGTTGCGAAAAAAGTACTCACTATATTATACTATCAACTCTTTTGCTCTAACTTGATTACATATTTCTAGGACGAGTGTAAAATTAGAAAATAATTGCTAAAAAGTTGCTCCTATTAAGAAAAATGTAATCCACATATTATCCAGTTATATTTATCAAAGCCACTTCACACTATATGTGCTTTGTTGCATTAACTATACAAATTGTTCCCAATAAAAGTATGAACAGTAAATTATCACAAGAAAATCATAATTTCTCATTGTTACGAAATCGCTCTAGATAAATATGTATAAAACACGATAACCAAATAAGAAAATACAAAAAATATGAGAGAACTCAAATCCACGTTGCACAAGTCAGATTTACAACGCTCCATCACGTGTATCTCTCAACTATTTTCGTACTCAAAGAAGGACTTTTTTTTCTTGGCCTCCTCTCTTTCCTACTCAAAGAATGACTCTTCTTTCTTACCCTTAAACACAATACAAGATACCTTACTTATACTTAGAGATAAGTAGTGATTTTCTCTATCTAACCAATGTGGGACAAGATGTCTTATATACTAAGGGCCAAGTTACAACCTTCTTTGAGTAACCAATGTGAGACATAAATACAAGACATATGTCAACACCCATATATGTGAAAAGTGCTCAAAATAGTAATACATAAATAGTCTTAACCAAAAAATAAACTCAGGAAGCAATAAATATACAATTAAAGGCACAACAAGCTACCATTAAGAGAAACAAAAATAAAATCACAGATGACAAAGTAAATTTTGTAACAGAAACATTAAATGAAAGCTCACTTAGAAATCATCATAAACACGTCTTTGTCAGCACACACCCACACTTCACTGTGTGTTAGAAAAAAAAACACTAATCAGATGAACTCAATAACGCCTTCAAAACTATTAATTTAACCAAAAAGATTCAAAACGCTAAAAAGATAAAAATGTAGTAAGATGGAACCTTAAAAAAGGAAAAGAAGAAAAATTATAAGGGGGTGACACTAGGGCCGGGCAGGGCCGGGCTGAGCCAAATCTGGCCAGACCCGGGCCAGACCAAAAAATGGGCCTTTTTAAGGCCAGGTCGGGCCGTTTCCCAAATCTTTCGGCTTGGCCTTGGCCCTTGAGCCTATGGACCAAGGTCGTACTGTTCACACTTTAAGGCCGGGTTGGCCAGGGCCATTTTACGGCCGGGTCGGACTGACCCGACCTTTTGACACCTCTAAGTCCTCCACAATAGAATTTCTCATTGTAGCTATGAATTGCGATATAAAAGGTTCTCTGATAGCTTAAGAATATTCGAGACGAACTAAAACTGCCAAATAATTTTTCTTGCAATCCAAAATTGACCCAAGTTAAAAACTCTCTCTCCCCCTCTCCCCCCCCCCCCCCCCACCCTGCCCCACATCTTCCCTCCCTCTATGTGCCTAATCAAGTCGTGCAATTTCAAAGTAGGTGGATTAGCATACTAAAAAAGTGTGAAGTATAACTACGTAGTTGTATTTCACCGGAACATAATGACATGCTAGCCCTGTTAACACTCCCTAAATTGCATGCTATGTAGAATATTCCCTGAATTGTATTGCATGATTGTACTTTCCACACACCATATCAACAGAAACAGATGGCATGCAGATTGTCATTAGCAGTTTAGGAATGACAATAGAGCTACTGTAATAATAATAATGGCAAATAGTTCTTACGGACATGTCATATTTGGTGAGGAATGAGGGCTTGTTACATAAGAAAAAGAGACGTACGTGGAGACAATATTTGCACTCGGGAAATCAATGTTTGCGTCCAACTCCCTTCTTTTTGCTACCATAATAGTGACCTACAAGTAAAGATGAGCAAAATGTGCTTTTTTTTTGGCACAATATTCTCGTTTCCATAGATGTAATTCAGATTAAAAAATATGAATCTACAATTTGAAGGATAAAAATGTTGGCTGCAGCTTACACCATAAGACGGGTCCACAATGTAACAAGAGTTAGGGGTCGCTACATAGGTTATTGCGATTTCTGAAAAAACCTTCGGGATAGTTCTTAGCATCACTAATTGAATGCACTAATTATATCTAAGGTCATTAATTAGAAGCAAAATTGAATAATTAACATGTCGATTTAATGGACTAATTGTAATAGTTGTAGCCAGAATTAGAAATAATTTGCCCACACGAATAGAAAAGAACTGTTGTGACAACGCCAACATTTCCCTTGAAAAGTTGCAAGCTAACACAAACCCCTCCTCAGATTCCAATTGTGCAAGCCGAACAGTTGGTTGGTTTCCCGCGCTTCAAGTAGATAGCAAGTCCTATAAGAGAGGCAGGAGAGATTCTTGTTTGATTGACGAGAGGGTGAGGCTCCGGTGCAAAAACTTTCATCAAAGCAAACCTGCAAACATGAACACCCAATCAATAATGCCAACATGGGCCGTGGTGCTCACATTAAGCCTCACCCTCACCTTCACCGTCGCCACCAGACCCACCACCATCACTGCCACCATTTCCGTAGATGCCCCATCCCCAAGCCACAACCCCGCCACCTGCGACGGCCACTTGCAAGAATGTGACCTCGAGCCTCTGCCTAGAGCCAAACCTGTTCGCAGGGAGGTATACGGTGGTGGAAAAATCTTTGACATCACTCATCAGGTTCGCGCTGGCATCCCTCTCTACAAGAATCCATTGGGTACCAACGAGTCCGTGGTCCTTGATTTGAGCATTAATGGGAGGAACAACACACCTAAAGGATGGACTAACAACAGCAAGTTGAAGGATTACGCAGTTCATTTTGGCACGCATGTTGATGCGCCAAGCCATAGTTTTGACGAGTACTATGATGATGGCTTTGATGTCGATGCTATGGACCTTGAGACGTTAAATGGTAAGATTCTCTAGCGTATGGCATTCCAGTTTTAGACGTTGAAATGTCGTACATGTGCATTGCATGCCCACAATATTGTTGGGAGCTTAGTATTTTTGGATAAGTAGGAACTATTATTAGTGAATCAGACAATTAGGATAACTATTTATTGGATACGATGTTTGAGAAAGCAAACTAAACCCTGAAAGACTACATCAATATTTGCAGTAGTTCTAGGGTTAAGGCCACCTATATCAGAGGGATGATAACTCCAAAAGAGATTAAAAGCCACCTATATATGTATACATTGCGCCAACATTCAACTTCTGTAATGCGGCCACCAGGTTTACTTTTCTGTAGACGCATTGTGGGAGTTGGTGGTTGCATGATACTTGAGTGGAAGTAACAGTGTTCAATCTCTAAGATATATCATATTGATAAAGATATCTTTTGCTAGCTAGCTCGAATATTTCAGAAATTCTGGACATTCTTATGACCACGGTCTACTTTGCGACTGGCCAAAAGCCCTCGGGTCTCAACTGGGGGTTGGTTTTTCCTTGAACAGTAGTTCATAGAAGTCAAAACTTTCTGTACGGAATTGAGAGATGTTAGTACTGTGATCTTGAAGAACACGGTCAGGCAAAATCAAGAGAAGTCAGTATCGTAATCTTGAAGAATATGGTAAGGCAAAAACAGACAAGTAGTACAAAGCAACGTATTTCCTGTAATCTAAATTTTTTGTTAATTAGTTATAGAGTTTTCTTTCTATATTTTTTTAAAATAGAAAAATGAGTTTATAAATTTAGTCCTTTATTGTCTGATACTCTACTTTTGTTGTTTCGCCTGCTATGTACGAAAAATGTGTTCTTGGCTCTTGAAATCTGACCTCCCTGTGATGGGTTCTTACATGTTGCACATATATGTATGTTATTTAGCATGAAGAGCAACTCTGATTGTATGCTTTGGTGCACCGCGGCAGACTGGGATTCGTTGACCTTCAATATGTTGAGCGATCTTTCCTTTAGACCTATAAAATCAGAATCTTCAGCCTTGTGAAACCTTGTTCTAGTGATATAAGGAGTTCATTCTTTCTGCTGTCAAAAATCTGGATGCTATGCCCTCCCGTAGTCTTGTTTGTTCGCACCTGTTTTACATATGTTTTCTCTCTTTGTTCCTCTTCTTCTGTTTTACTGATGCCACTTGGTAACATATGAAAGAGATTTAATTTCACGAGTGACTATTTATCTATACTTTGAAGCTTGATTTGTCCTTTTCTTTTTCTTAAACAGGTCCTGCGTTGGTAGTCGACGTTCCAAGGGACATGAACATAACAGGTAAAGATTTCCAGCCACTATTGTGCAGAAAAAGAGATTTCAATATTTCTATGTTGGATGGTTGTGCCTTAAACAAGGCAAACGATTGTTAGTCATAGCAAGAATTCACGATATTCAAAAAGTTTACTGCTGCAATGATGATATTGTCATAGTTGTAGGATTTTAAATATAACACTCTCTTTCTCTAGACCTCACTGCCTATAATGTTTATGACCATGCCGACAATACTACGTTGTATGTCTCAAGTCCTCCCTGCCTATAATGGTAACCTCCAACTTGTGGCATGACAGAAAAACTTTGGTTCCACTTTCAAAGAGTTTAAGAGATGTCTCATGTTATTCTGTAGTCCAAATCCAAGAATAACTTACGACTTAATTCACCACATTCTTTGTATAAATCTAACCATTTATCTGTCTCAAATGGGTGCCTGGATCCTTACGTGTTTGCTGTATTTTAGACTAAAAAAAATAAGAACAATGTGGCGGTAGCTTTTCAATGGTGCTTCGAGTGTCATGAGTTGTGCATAAGCCTGTGCTTGGACGAGGGAAGTGAATTGCAAGAGACTTAAGTTGATGGTGTGAATTACCTGAAGTGCATTTGCAGTTAGTGTTGAGACCAAGTCTAGCAGCTCCAACTTCAGCAGAATTAATTCAGCTACAGGAGAGCAAAACTACCAACTATTTGGGTCCCGAGTCTCCCTCCATGCCCCCCCCCCCCCCCCCCCTCCCCTTCGCTTTCCCCATCCTTCTCTCTCAGGGGAATATCTTTAGGGAAGCACTCTTTATGTCTTTGTTTTGTATTCAACTACCTGAGTAAGTTATCTGCCATCTCTCATGTTATACATCAGCATTTGACTCCTCTTTGTTATTTCAGCTGAAGCTGTGCAGTATTTGCAAATCCCTAAGGGTGTAAGGCGGGTCATTTTCAAAACGTTAAATACCGACAGGTAATTTCGGAAGTGGCAATAAAGTTTTAACAAGTGAACCATGCTTTAGTTGCTGAGAAATGCAAAATTTACAAATCCTACACGTCATTTTTGTTTGGGTTTTATTTAGCAGCTTTATGCCATGGATGGAAAGAAAGCATCGGTAGTCATGATAAATTGTTTTTCCTTAGTTTAATGTTTACCTTAAGGGGCATTACCTTAAGCCTTGTCCTTGCTTAGAATCACGATCAATGATGATGGTAACATAATTTTATGCTATTTTACAGCTTCTCATTGTTCATACCTTACATTAGGAATTCTCATACAGACATGAACCTCAACTCTGCATGTTTGACATGGGAAAGTGGATAGGAAGTGTTTGACACCAATCTCTAGTTGCGTTATTTCAAAGATTAGATCTGAGACTATGAACACATCCTATTGTTTACTCACTATGCCTTCTGGGAGAGGGAAAGTTTGGTAACTAAGCTGATTATTTGACAGAATTTATATGAAGTGCTATGAACCCTTCTGCCCACATGATTTTACTCGTAGAGTTTGTTATTAGCCCAATGATAAATGTCAGACTACCTATTTTAATGACAATACAACAACTAGATTAGTATGCATTTCTATTTACTATCCGTCCTCTTGTTTTCCAGGCGTCTTATGTGGCGTAGGGAGTTCCATTCCGACTTTGTTGGATTTACAACTTGTGGGGCTAAATGGCTGGTGGATAACACTGACATTAAACTTATTGGTAAGGGAGAGTTGCCTTCTTGATACTTCATTCTACGGAACTGCCAAACAAGGGCATGTTCTTGCTCAAATACAGCATCACATTACACCCCCATTGCATTCGAAGTGTCATAACTGATTGTTATTGAGTTAGCAGAATGATTTTTTAGCAAACTAGAAGTGAAAACGTTTTATTTTGACCTTATTGTACACGACAGCAGAAGAATAAGAAAGAATATCAATTGCAAGATAATCACCTAATTTGATGAAGATTGAAGTTCAAAACCTTCAGGCTAGAAGCCCATCCTCTTGAATCTAAACTCTGCTTGGTCATCCGGCTTCTCTCTTTGTACTTCATGCTCACAACATCTTGGCCAATATGGTGATTTCATGGTGTGGAGCCTTTCCATTCCCAAATTGAACATTTTTATGTCATTCGTAGGACCTTCTTTTATCAGTATTTCTTCAACTCTGTAGTTTCACAGTTGCTACCTTAACTTGCTCGTGTTTGTAGAGTCCCTTCCCACGACACTAAGAACCCCCACTGTTTTGATCTATCTCTTTTAGGTACATGCAGCTATCTCAGCAAAGTATAACTCTTGTTTTTCAATTGACACAATCACTTCAGATTGTCTTTCATGCATCACACATGCACGTTAAGACCATTTCTATATATGCCCATCTAGCAAAAGTCCTGATCTTATAGATCGTTCATCAAAGGTTGATGTGCTTGAGCTGATTCGCTTGGCATTATTTTGTACTTAGCTGGAAGATAGCGTGCCTTAAATAAGAAGTTTATAAATGATACATAATGCCACACTTTCTTCTGCATTCAGGAATTAGCTTAATGTATGATGTGCTCCGGTCCGTCCTTTTTTCAGTTGAAAATGTGCTTCCACAGATAATAACTTGCAAACGGGATGGGAGATTCCAATCTAGTTTCACTTGCTTTTCCTCGAATACATAACATTGTTGTCATTTTTTTCATCATATCTCACAGGCGAAAATACATTTTTCAGAAAAGGTGTAGCAAACAAAGTTCTATTTGGGAATTCTGGTTATAGCCTTGTTTCGAGAAATAGCCCTTGAGCACAAGTGCCATATCTCAGAACTCAAACATTTTTTGCTTAAAAGACAGCATACTATAATCCCTTTGGCTTGTTTGGAGTGAAGAGCAGATTTATCAGGGAACTGTGTCTTGGTTGTTAGTTTTCTATGAGGTTCTATCTCCATACTAATGGTTCCGTTGATGCATTCACTCTGATCTTGTTGTAGGAATTGATTACATAACTACTGGAGTTTTGAATGACCTCGTTCCTGTTCACAAAGTTCTGCTAAGACCTCGGGTAAGAGTTCAGTCAGGTCTGCTAAGTTTTATTGACATAAGAATCATGTTAACCAAAGCATATGTACTGGTGACTTCTGTGGCTCCTCAGCTTGCCCACCGAGTAAAATTAACTCGTCTGTCTACGCTGATGCTGCATCAGAATTGTAAAGGATGGCATAAGAGAGTGATTTGTAATCCAAGTACTGTACATATATTCAGTTACTTTTATGAGCTAACTTTAAGGGCTTATGACAATTAAGAAGATCTGTAACCTAAACTATAGCTTCATTGATATGGATTGCTGCCTGATCATTCAGTTCTGACAATTTTTCAAATGTTTTAGGATATTATTCTTGTGGAAGGCCTGAAACTCGATGGCATTGAACCCGGACACTACACCGTCAACTGCCTTCCTCTAAGGTTACCGAAATCTGATGGAGCGCCGACAAGATGCATCCTCGTTCGGTGAATTTCCTTTCTGCACGTTTCAGAACGTAAGTCTTATTTGCCAGAAGTCTGCAGCAATTTGCATTCACTTAACATATAACTAAGCAAATTTATGCCAAACCCAACCACACAAACATATCTATCATATCATGTTTCTTGAACTTTTCCACGCATCCCCAAGCCGCCCCGATGGTTATTGACCACTTAAATGGTTTCCCGCTTAGAACTCTCAGGTATCTTATCCGACAACGAACCTCCTGACATTCTAAAATCAGTGCATACTGACCTAAAATTAGGCTACCGTTACAGCTTCATTGAACAGGCATCAGTTTGAACACTATTCACATATCAAATAGGTTCTAATATTTTGTAAGTTTTTTTTTACTGTTTTTACTACTGATAAAAGTCAGTTATACATTCTTGAATGTCACGTATGTATGTCAATTGGGAGACAGACGTAATTCACCACACCAGATATCAATACCATCTTTTCTTTTGCACGAGTTATGCTCCATAATGGATCTAGTTGAAAGAGTTGAGTGCTTATATGTTCCCTTAAATTATTACAAACTTGCAGCAGGGAACAGCAACCGGCGACATGAGGTTCTAAGGAGTAACATGCTGGAAGGAGATTGTTCGGCCAGCTTTTACTAATCTTGGCTGTTATGATATCGGCATGACAACCTTACTAATTTACGTAAAGTATATGGCTGAACTGTATTCTCCTAGCATCTGGCTCAACAATGTACTAAGTTTAATGTGGTGGACTAAATATTGTATTACCAAGTTTATCTATGGAGGGACGGTTTGAGCAATACACACTTTCTTGATTTGTTTAATTTGAGTGTCATTTGGACATAATTATTACATGCCAGTGATTAATAATGGGTTGTCATACTCAAGGGATGATTAATGCCCTTCGCTTCGCTTCACTTTAGTTGAGTTGCTTTTTTTTTTAGAGATGCGGTTGAGTTATTATTTCTTTTTAAAGACATCATTTCTTTTGAAAGGTGCTTTTTTTATAAGACAATAATAATTATCATATTAGCATGCCAATAGTAGCTAACTGACAGTAACTATTTTGTTAAGTTTGTGATATTATTCATTTTTCATAAAATTTGATGGGTGTAGTACAAATATGTAACATGCTTAGAGATTATCACGTAATTTTTAGGGTCTAATTGAGAAGGATCACTAAGTGTTTGTAATATATACATATGGATTATTTTAATTAAAGTACTAATACCACAACTAATATAAGGTAGCATTTGAAACAGTTTTTTTTTTTTTAGTTTTGAAAGCTAGAAAAAATATCAGTGTTTGATAGACAGTTTTATGTCACTACCAACACCTAGCACCCCAAAATACCAAACCAACAACATTGCCAGCCGCCGCCGCCACCACCACCAATGACCAACACTCCCGAACTACAAACACAGCCAACCATCATAACTATTGATCGTCGATCTGCCACCACCGTTGACCAACACACCCGAACACCAAACCTACCAACACAACCAACCATCATAGCCATTAATCCACCTCCACCACTAGTGACCAACACCCATGAACACCGCCAACCACCATAGCCACTGATAACCACAACCACGACCACCACTAATCAACACCGCCGAACATCAAACCCTCTAACATCAGTCACCATCACGACACCACCACTCCTCTAAATCCAAATCACCATCATATCGACCACCTACAACAAACACCACCGAAAGATTTCATTCATCGGTTAACTCTAGTATCTTCGATTTTCTCAGGTAAATTCGAAGTCAATCAAATCTCATTCACCCAATCAAACCCTAATCAAACTAATGAAGCCCTAATTCAAAAGCTAGTTTGTTACTACCATAGCAATAGTTGAACAGTGGCAGAGAAGATCTGTTGGTCATGGTGGGGGCATTTCTGATTGTTGAACATAGGAGCTCAGAAGAAGCTCTCAACTATTGGAAAATAAAAGAAAAAATAAGAGAGGAAAAATTATTAAAAAAAACACACAAAAGTAAAAACCAATTATACAAAACTTTTACCAAACAACCCATCAGTTTTATAGAAAAAGAAAACTCACATGGGTTTTGATTTTGATTTTTCTAAAAACAAAAACTGAAATAGATTTTAAACACACCCTAAGAGTGTTGCTAAATAGTATATTCTAGACATAAGAATTTCATCTATGATTATTGCCTCTAAATACATATGCAATTTTGTATCAACACCTCTTATTTACTAACAAAATTCACCCCTCAAATGTTGTAGCAATATTTTTGTTTGGTGTCTGTATAACATAAGCGTGTTGCATATGAACAAGACATATGTATAACAACCAACAGAAGACACAAAAGCCCAAAAGATGAAGCATCTACTTTACAAATAGTGTAGAAAAAAAAGTACACTTCCACTCAAAACTATTTGCCGCCAAGTTATAATTATTCTTAAAATGTCTTCACTGGTATTTTCTTATAGATATTTAGTATATCAGAACATAATGTCACCTTCATAGACCAATTCTACATGTCACTTGTTAACCACAAATAGAGTATATAGCATAAGTAAAACTAATATTGAGCTTCATTTTTATTATTTAAACTTTTTTTTATAGTTTAAGGGACGCTATATAGCGTCACTTGGAGACCTTTAAAGTTCCTTAAAAGTGGAGCTCGTTGATCACTTTTCAGTGTAAAGAACATCCTTAAAACATAGACTAAGATTTTATAGGATTGGTTCACATGTCTCTCTACAAATTCACACAGCAATTAAGTAGTAATAATTGAGTGTTATAGAGGCTTTCGCATGGGTCCTTGCTATAGGGACGAGAGATATGAGTTAGCGGGATTCCTTGCCATGTTCTTATCGAGGTACGCGGTTCTATTGTCTTCATTCGTCATTTCTTGCATGTTGTAATTAGAAAATTTTCATGCTTCAAAAAGTTACGTAGTCATACTACCCTGCATCGCACTTTATGTTCTGAACAGGGTGGGGTGGTCATAATAGATGTTGTATGTTCTATACTTGTAGGTTTGTGTTTGAGGGGACGCCGAAGGATGGCCTTTCCCCGAGGGTGTTCAAATTGGCCATCAGGATGTCAGGGGGCGGTCACGTCGGACTGGCCCCTATTTACTTAGGCACATTGTACTCGCGTCTGGATCAATTTTTCAATGACGTGCAGAGGTCGTATGGATGCTATCAGGTGGCGACGTATGTAGATTGGATGTTTTTACAGTGGTATCTATTCAAGATCTACACTGAGTATCAACCTGGGGGGTTTCCTTTGGTACATCCATCGCCGAGGAGGGCTACGGTGACCCGACCGGGCAGGTCCCGTGAGGTGTCAATCTGGTACGCGGGTGGCCGAATATACGCTTGGGCGGGCGGGAAGAAGCCCAGCTATGAGCTGGTAGACATATTTGATGATCGAGATGAGTGCATTCTCTGCCCGTATACTGACATGCATAGTTCATATGGTACTCCACCATGGGTGGATCTGCAGGACACTAGTTCGAGGCTGCGCAGGCGAGATGAGTTGACAGACATGGAGGTGGCGTTGCTAGTAACTTATTTTCTGGGTTGGCTTCCTGTATTGAGAGACTTAGTATCATATTTATACAATTGGGTTAGATCCACTCCCACATTTCTGTCACTTACAGATGCATCAGTGAACTTTTAACCTCTTTAGCAGCAAATTGTTTATGATTAACTAAAAGTATTATAGTTTAGGCTCACCTTCTTAAAAGTAAAAATACACTTTTCAGTAAATATTTTATTTCTAAAAGGGTATTTTTAGTGAAAAAACTGTAGCCATTTTAATAGCTTGAAATTATTTTATACGCTGAGGCGAGATCCTTACCCGTTTTGGTTATATTAATCGTCTTTTGTCACTAAAAATGCATTAATGAACCTCTTTAGCATCAAAATATTTAAAGTTAGCCAAAACAATAGTATTTTAGCCTGACCAACTAAAAAGTCAAAATATTTAGAAAACTTTTTAACTTAAAAAGAATATTTTCAGAAAAAAAGAGTATGTAGTTATTTAACCCCTTGCATATAAAAACTTGAGAGTTTTAAAGTTAAAAAAGTTATTAATCATTTAAGCTGAAATAAATTAGAGTCTTTATTAATTGGGGTTCATTTAATCATATCACTTTATAAGAGTGAAATATGTGAAGACAATAACCATATGAAACATGTTGTCATGTAAATATATGATACCTCGAGATACAATGAATCATAGAAAGACAATAACCATATATATGATATGTTGTCATGAAATAAGAGTATTCCAATAAGTCTAATTCGAATATAGGATTATGTATTTACCACGAACTCAAGTTATAATTAGGAACAAAATTATATGATAATATCAATTCTTATGCATTTAAAATTTTATAAATAAACTCCAGTTTTACTATAGTTTTCTTACACCAATATTTCTGTAATTTAAATCTAAAATTAAACTCCAGTTTTATGATAGTTTCAATGTACGTAAATGTTTACATTGAAATATATATACATGCACAATAATTTAAATTTGTAGCATACAAATCTGAAACACAAAATTTAAAAAGGAATAAGTTTTTGATAAAATATTCAATCTAGTTTAAGTAGCTGCTACTTGAGTTTGCATCTCTTGTTCCGTTTCAGTTCATATTTCATCTTTCATTGTAGCCTCCAATTGTGTTTTGATAGTTGATACTTGACTTGACACTTGGGCTGCTATTTGAGTTTTCATTTTTTGTTCCATTTTAACATGCCTTTTATCAACCTCTTCTTGCATGACGTCTCTCGCCTCTGCCCGAACAACTTTATATGATGAACCAAAGTCATTACTCGGACAAGCGCCTAACCCAAGCCCATGAACACGTTCGTTTTTATTACAGCCCATGACTTTGGAGAATGTATCATCGAAAGCATAAGCTTGCTCTTGAATGAAATCTGGAAGTTCTGATGCAAAAGTGTCCATTTTATCCTGGGCAAACAAGAAAATAAAAGGTCCACTATTATCCTAACTTATTAATGCTAACATCTGTAGTAAACCAAAAAAGAAAAGATGGGGGAAAAGTACACACAACAACTTCAGCCACTTCTCCAGTTGTATACTGCCCCTGCTTCTCCCCAGTCGTATACTGCCTCTGCTTCTCCCCAGTCTTATACTTGTGTGTTCCTTTAAAAACTCACGACGAGAAGGATCTCTACCGAAAGCATTCCTTGGCTACATCCCCATGAAGAGAACACATTTAAATGCCAATTTGGGTGCACTAGCATCTGGACTAACTTACAATTACAGGTCCCATATGTGAGAGTTTACCTCCACTCTTACTTGAGCATTGCTCTTCCGACCATTTGTACGAGGGAACTTCATTTTCTCCCTACTTTTTTTCGTTTTTTCGCTCTTCGCCTAGCATTTGCAACAAACAGAGAAGCATGATTAGGTATTAAAGAGAGCCAACATGGGAAAAAAGATCAGTTTGTAAGTACATGCCACTAAAAATTTAGTCCAAATAATTTGAAACATACTTCACATTTTTGCTACCCCAAAAGTGGATAAGAATAGACCATTGATTCTCTTCCACCCTGTTCGGGCGATTTGCCAAGCGCTCAGCATCGTTATCAAATGGATCATAACCCTTGGCCTTCACAGAATGCTTCCACTCCTTCCATTTCTTCCCAACTGACATCATGAGAACTCTTCTCATCTCCACTATTGCATTTGTCATCTCCACTAGTCATGGCACACAAAAAAATATTACTATTAGACTGAAAGGGCGGGGGGAATCTTCCTATTGGAAGCTTTCCTAGCAGGAAAAGTGTCTGTGTCCAACCCACATGGGTCGGAGCAATGAGCAGAGGACCAAAACAGAAGCAAAATGATTCACAAAATCTTGAAACTTGCATGAGATTCAGTCTAAAAGTAACAACTGCACAACTTGCAAAGTTATTTGCTTTATTTGAAAGGACAATGTACATGAACTAAGAAAAGAGCACTCAATGCTTGATTATCTTATAAGTTAGTATGTTAAACCCCCACAATCACCGCTACTTCAGCATGAGAAATTAGCACCAATAACAACACATTCACATGTATAACAGATTGCATGTATAAGTGAAAGAAAATAAGTGTCATAACTAAAAGAACATGCATGAACAACAATAACAAGTTGCTCTTATTACTGTTATCTTTTTCCTGTTTTGAGTTTGCTTTTTATGCCCCCATTCTAGTCCTATAATATTAGTTATCCACCCCAAGCATCTGCACAGACATAGTTGAAAACCAGCACCAATGACAACACATTCACATGTATAACAGATTGCATGTATAAGTCAAAGAAAATAAGTGTCATAACTAAAAGAACATGCATGAACAGCAATAACAGGTTGCTTTATTGCTGTTATCTTTTTCCTCTTTGTTGTTAAATGTATTTATTGCTGTTATTTTTTAGCTTCCAACCTATTATTGCTATTATCTTTTTCCTATTTGTTGTTGAACGTACTTTTATTGCTGTTATTTTTAGCTTCTTATATATAGTTTTATTGCTGTTATCTTTTTCTAGTTTTGAGTTTGCTTTTTATGCCCCCATTCTCGTCCTATAATTTTAGTTATCCCCCCCCCCCCAAGCATCTGCTCAGAATTAAAAGCATGTTGCACTATCTTGTCCAAATCCTCCAGCCTAGTAATTGAGAAACTTAAATGCTTAAAGACTTGAGATAGTTGAATGATACATCAAATGGACCAATAATTTTAAATCGAAAGTTGGAGGTGACACCAACTTAAAAGAAGATGAGAGAGGCATTCTCTAGACACTACAATCATGTCACATGTGCAATATTAACCAACTCTTGCATTAGTCAGTCAGAATTGACAATGCAATAGTGAAAACAAGGTCTAAAAGGTCATGAATTAAGAACATGAGAGACTGTATTTTCTTGAATTGAATCACAAAAAGGAGCTGGCTGGACAAGTAACTCTACACAAGCAATTACCAAATTTGGAATTGCGATGATGCGCGTTATAGAGTAAACTAGTAAAGCATGTGAACCCTCCCTAGGCCCCCATAATGACCGGAACCCCGTCACTAGGCTGCCATTTTTATCTGGTGATTAGTGGCAAGGACTCCAATCATAGAACCCTTCACTTCTGATCCCCTCAATCACTCTATAACAAGCTAAAAGGAGATTAGCAGTAATTTTTCCACTCCCTCTCACACATGCAGAGGAAGATATATGTGTCAAGGTGTAGACATGCACAAAAAGAACAAAACAGAGACAAGGCTAATATAGTGGGAGACTATATGCAACCTGGAAGATAATACCTAAGACCGATATGAGATCAATGATCTAATGCAACAAAACTCTATAACGGGAACCTCCAGTCAAAAGACAAACAACTAAATAGTGCAAATTCAGAAGTACATAAGCTCACACTCAAAGTTAGAAAATTAAGGTAGTTTAAATTCTTCCATGAATTTCTGGTTAGCAGTCATTAGGAACCATGTGTTATAAGTTTTTAGCTCCTACATGAGAATCTATGTTCAACTCCTCCATTGTTTTGGCCACAAGCAGGAATCTTCTTTCCTGGTGGAAGTACCTGTTGTGATGATGTCCTCTAAGAACATCCCAACTCGAATTAACAAATAGCTGCTATGGCCCCATTACGTTTTGCTCCCGTTCTCCGTTAGTGTTCTTAGGAAGATCTAATAGTGTGTCTATCTTGAATAGGTGCTTACAAGAATGAGCTCAAATGTTCATGCTAAAACCCCTCAAACAAGCAGACGTGAAGAAATTGAAAGGACAATTGATGAAGCACAAGAACTAACACCCTTGGCAAAATTAGAACAAATGCATAAGCATGTTTAGGTAATTAGGAGAGGCACATACGTATTAGCTACTCTAATGCACCTTTTGGGCAGTTTTTTGGTTGTTTAAGCAACCACAAATGAAACAAGAAGTGAAGCGAAAATAATACCTTAAGAAAATGATATTTTCCAGTCTCTGAACTCTATGACTTATGGACCCTTCTTCAGGTTTTTGAAAAACAGGAAACAAAATTCAAAATGTAGCAAAAAGAAATTGTATATGTAACAAGGAAAGAAAAGGGACAACGAGATCGCCATACATTCAGATTACGATATTCTATGTGGATGAATGACATTCTATCTTTAGCTTTTTTCGTGTGAATTATGTTCCAAGTTAACACCAGAATAGAATCAAAATAGTTGTATGGCAATGAATGACCATTCACCAAGAGAGAAGGGACTAACAATGCCTTTTCAACAAGCTGGCACATCATAATACATTTTCTGAAACACAAAAAACAAGTAATCATAGTGCCAACCTTCTTATAGAAGCTTGGGATTATGCCAGCTTCAGCGCTCTTTTGTTGCTTCTCTTTGAAAATGTCTAACAATATTCTTTTTGTTTCAAGCTCTACAAAGGAGTATTTATACATACAGTCAGTTGATATACAGGCGTATAAAGTGAATCCAGTTGCATTTGTACTAAATCATGTGTGCATAAAAGCTTATAACAGCAACTGACATGAACCAAAAAAATATGGAAAGACGTCATATCTCAAAGAACTGAGAAGGTACACCCAAGATAAAACCACTAAGATCAATCCAGAATAATTAGTTGCTTGTTTTTGTGTACACTTTGCTTCAGAAAATTTAGCAGTTTGTTTCATAAAACTTTTGAACATGGATGCTAAATTTTCTTAATTTTGGTCATTACTGGGCTCAGCTACATATGCATTTTTTGCCAGAATTCACCATAAATATTATTTTATGAATTCCCCTCCAAGCTGCATCTAAAGTTAGCACCCCATGACTCTTGTCTTTTTACCTCTCTTTGACATCTTTTCTCTCTTAAATAATTAATAAAAACTGATATCTCACAAAATTCCTTTCCTCACCTTCCCGTCTTTTGGCCTTTTTGGACAGTAAACAAATTGCTTTGTTGCACTGTCCTTATAGAGACACTAAATGCATATTAAGAACAATTCACAAACTATTGCAATCTTTTCTTTTCAGTAATTCAAATGTATTGCAATCGACAATCAACTAATAATAATAGCTCCTGTGAGCCAAGCTATTCTCTCCCAACCCCAACCAACTATTTAAAAGGAGATACAACCCATGCCAAGTCTCAAAGCTTCACACACAAATACACAGAAAATTAAGAAGAGTAAAATAAACATTTAATAGGAATTACTACACTTTGCCAGGTCCCAAAGTATTAGTGCGTGCACACACATAAAGGTGTTTTGTAAGATAACCTTAGGTAATTAGGAGAGGCACATACTTATTAGCTACTTTTTCACACATTCTTCTTCTCACAAATGTATTAGATGAGTTGTTTGTAAGATAACTTTCAGTTTTTGAAATTTTGTATTGTCCTCCTTGCTCTGAAACAAGCAATCTTGAGACAATTTCTCGCTTTGCACGTTCTAACTATTTTCATGCATCATCTCCTCTAAAGGATCAGCTCTTCTAATTACCCCAGCCATGAGGTTTTATCCCCATTGGAACTGCGACCGAATCCAAGAAACAAGTTACATTTCTTGCAATTGGCTTGACTGCATCATGCGATTTTCCATGATACACCACAAGAAAATATGTATTTTGTGACGGATTTTTAGCGACGGAAGGTATTCCGTCACTAAAAAGGCCTTTAAGGGATGGAATATCCCGTCGTTAAAAATCTGTCATTTAATACTATTACCGACGGAAGCCACCGTCGGTAAAAGTATTTGCAGACAGGCTTTTAACGGCGAACTTTTAGCGATGGAGTTATCGTTGCCAAAAGTTTTTTAGAAAATTAGTATTTTCTGAAGGTTTTTTAAATTATTTAAACGACAGAATAAAACTGTCGTTAAAAAGTCCGTCGGTAAAAGTCAGACCTTCACCGACGGTACTATTCTGTCGCTAAAGATCCTCGATATAAACCCACATCGGGTTTGTTTCTCTCTCCCCGTTTCTCTCTCAGAAATTTTTCTCTCACCCCTCTCTACGGCGACCCACCTCCGGCAACCCCTCTCTACGGCGACCCACCTCTGGCGACCCCTCTTTACGGCAACCCACCTCCGGCGACACCCCCGTCCCCCACCCGACGCCGCGCCACCAAGCCTTCCACTACCGCCGTGCCACAAAGCCCTCCACTTGCACCGCATGATGAAGCCCACCACTGCCAACGTTGTCGTCGTCGTACCCACCTCGAGATCTGTATGTCAATTGCCCTAAATTAATCTTGCTGTTTATTTTTCAAAGTTAATTATCAAGCATTTGGCCATATTCGAATTTGTCTTCTCTACCATGTATAATCTTATGTTGTTGGTAATTTGGACGTTTGGCCATTATTTTGTCTTCTGAATTTGTTGATTATGAAGCATTTGGTCTAATTGAACCCTAAATTGAAGTAATTGAACTCTAATTAAATCTTAAATTAAATGCTCTAATTGAATCGAACCCTAACTTGAATGCCCTAATCCAACCGAACCCTAAATTGAACCTTAAATTGAATGCCCTAATCCAATCGCACCCTAAATTGAACCCCTAATTGAACCCTAAATTGAATGCCCTAATCCGACCGAACCCTAAATTGAACTTATTGAACCCCTTAATTGAACCCTAAATTGAATGTCCCAATTCAACCATCCCCTAAATTGAACTAATTAAACCATAATTGAACCCTAAATTGAAGTAATTGAACCCTAATTAAACCCTAAATTGAATGCCCTAATTCAGAGTCGAACCCAAAATTGAACCCCTAATTGAACCCTAAATTGAATGCCCTAATCCAATCGAACCCTAAATTGAATGCCCCAATTCAACCGAACCCTAAACTGAACTAATAGAACTCTAAATTGAAGTAATTGAATCCTAATTAAATCCTAAATTGAATGCCTTCATCGAATTGAACCCTAAATTAAACTAATTGAACCCTAATTGAACCTTAAATTGAATGCCCTAATCCAATCGAACCCTAAATTGAACTTATTGAACCCCCTAATTGAATGGCCCAATTCAACCGACCACTAAATTGAACTATAATTAAACCCTAAATTGATGTAATCGAACCCTAATTAAACTACTTGAACCCCTAATTGAACCCTAAATTAAACTATTTGAACCCCTAATTGAACCCTAAATTGAATGCCCTAATCCAATCGATAGATGATTTTAGGTTGTTAATTGATGATTTTAGGTTATTAGATGTGCATTTGAAGTAAATGAGATTATTCATTGATAATTTTAGGTTGTTAATTAATGATTTTAGATTGTTAATTGTACATTGAGCATTTGAGATATTGAGATTGTTGAAGGAGGATGGGACCCAATTGGATTGAATGTGTGATTTTTATTGCATTGAGCATTTGAGAATTGAGAATTGCGATTGTTGACGGAGGATGGGACCCAATTGGATTGAGATCCCCATTAGGTAGCACAGACACGGACACCGCGTCCGATCGACGCTTACACCAAAACAACATATTTTAGCTTTATACTTGTGGACACCTCTTCAATGGGTGTCCGGCACCGTGTCCTACTGTCCGGTAATTAAAAAATAAATCAATGTCTTCGAACACCCTATATGAGGTTCGAACACGTGTCCGGATGTGTCGATGAGGTGTCGAGGTATCGGTAGGTCACGGACACCCCGTCCGATTAACACCGACACCGAAAAATGTTACATTTTTTCTTTATATGTGTGTACACCTCTTGAAGGGGTGACGGACAAGTTGTCCGGCATTTAAAAAATAAATCCGTGACTTCGGACGTGTCCGGAGGTGTCGGTACGTGTTGGTAGGTATCGGACACGTGTTCGGAGGTGTCCAACATGTTTCCAGAAGTGTTCGACACGTTTCTAGATGTGTCGATGAGGTGTCGAGGTGTCGGTAGGTCACGGACATTGCGTCCGATCGACACCGACACCAAAATGTCACAATTTGGCTTTATACTTGTGGACACCTCTTCAAGAGGTGTCCGGCACCTCTTCAGGGGGTGATAGGCACGGCGTCCGGCATTTAAAAAATAAATCAATGTCTTCAGACGTGTTCGGAGATGTCGGACACCATACCGACACCCTATATGAGGTATTGGGAATTGAGATTGTGCATTGAGAATTTGAGAATTGAGATTGTTAACGGAGGATGCGGCCCAATTGAATTGAGATATCTGCGAATTAGTTGAATGGTTGGTTGTTGAATTTAGGTTAATTAGGTTAACGCGACATTTTTAGCACCCCTTAGAATCTCATCGTGGCTCCAGCACTGGCTATAATTAGCCCTAATTAGTCTCGATTAACCCTAATGAACCCAATTAACCCTAATTAGCTCTAACGAGCCTAATTAGTTTTAATTTACCCTAAGAACCCCATGAAAATTAAATCAGCTGTAATTACTCCAAATTGGTCCTAATTAACACCAATCAGTCCAAATTAAACCCTAATTAGCTCTAATTACTCATATCTTGTAGACCCGTGATTAGATTAATTAAACCCTAAACCCTAACACGTAACTAAACTCTGATTACGCGCCTAAGTAGTCGTAATTAAGCCTAATAACCCAATTAAGCCTAATTAGCCCTAATTAGGTCTAATCAACACTACTCTGCACAATTAAACCCTAATTAGCTCAAAATAACCCTAATTGGTCCTAATCAACCCTAATTAGCTGTAATTAGTCCAAGGTAGTCCTCATTAGCACTAATTAGCCCTAACATAACCCAATTAATGCCTAATTAGGACTAATCAACACGACTCCGCACAATAAAACCCGGCTACTAGCTCAAAATAACCTTAATTACTCCTAATCAACACTAATTAGCTATAATTAGCCCAAGGTAATCCTCATTAACACTAATTATTCCAGAGATTGTTCAATTACTCGTTTCTTATAAAACCTACATTCTTTATATTTGTTGTTGTTTTGCGAAGTCCATTGGTAAGGAGATGGTTCAACTCGTTGCCAACGAATTCTATTTAAACTGGAATTGGTAACATATGCAACAATCTTTCTGCAGTTTTGATATTTCGGAAAGATTCTTGCATATATTATCAATTTCTGAACGCACGCATGCATAAAAATCCTTAGTTCAAAGGTACTCATTACAAAGTAATGCTTTGTAATGAGCCTTTGGATGTCCAGTTCGGTTAAGCACTACAAGAAAAAGGCTTTTAGCGACTGAAAAATCCATCGCTAAAAGCCTAAAATCCGTCGCTAAATGTTTTAGCGATGGATTTATAGTCACTAAAAGTCCCTCGTATAAAAGTCCGTTACTAATAGTTTGGCGACGGAATTTTCAAATCCGTCATGTAATATTTAAATTTTTGCGACGGATTTATTTATTAATGAGCGACGGAATATCCGTCTCTAATTATATTTTAAGTATTTTAATTTAATTTCTTTTTTTGTTAAATTAGGGACGGAATCTTCCGTCGCTAAATGTCTTATTTAGCGATGGAATAATCCGTCGCTAAAAAACCGATAGTGATAAAAAAAAAATTTAGTGACGGATATAATCTGTCGCCAAAAGTCAAAATTTTTTAAAAATTTTTATTTTTATTTTTCTAATGCCCAAACCTGTAATAAAAAAATCAATCCTCAACAACAACGCGCAGTAATCAATACACAAAGAAATATGTATAATTAATCATAAAAAAGACTCACTATGTACAAGCTGGGAACCAGATATAGCCGGTTGGGGGATGGGAAAAGAGTACAAGCCGGGCGCGGGGGCCGAAGGGAAGCTGGGACAGGGCACGAGAAGGGGCTCATCAGGGGTTGTCGAGTACCGGATCTGGATCCTGCTGATTTGGGGCCGGCTCGGCATGTCCAGCTGTGGTACCCTGCTGATCTTACTCCCTGATTATCCTCAACACCACCGTAGCAATGCGCGCGATCTCCTCATCGTCTAACGGATGCCAAGGAGCCAGTGTCTGTGGAGGGGCAGCGGGGGGTGAGGACGCTCATATCACGGCACGAGCAGTCTGACTAGGGGGTCGGGTATGCGGCTTTTTGGCCGATTGACGACCTCTGGCGTATCCAGCCATCGCTTCAACGCCCCAGTCTTCGCACCCGTACTAATGGATGCTGATGGCTATCCGCACTGCTCCTCGGACCCCCTAAGCTATTCATACAAGGCTTGCAAAAATAATGATATAAAGATATGTTAGGGTATTAATTAACGCAACAGACACTGAGGATAGAAAGACAAAAAATTAACAACTTAAACAAATTGACTCACATCGATCCTCCGAGCAATATCTGAAATATAGTCGCCAGCCCGGTGCGCCTTGTCCTTGTCCTTCTTCCGCACGTGCGTCTGATTATACGTCAGAGCTACAACCTCATCGTCCTTCAGATTCCGGTGCTCAACCGCATTTTTGTGTAAGACGATGTCGTGTGGCACCGATCCCCCCATGTGCATCAGATCTTTGTTTTGTCTGTTCTCAGCCCCGCTCTTAGTCTTGGAGTCCCAACCTGGATCTGCAGCCGACCAATCTATCATCGTCATCCATACAGTCGGAGATATCGAATGTGGGGGATATCTCGTCATCTCCATCATTGGGGCACCTTCGGGCAGCATCTTCTTCGCCCGGTCCCTTGCATTGTGGAACCATCGGCAGTAATTCTTGCCAATGTAAGCAAAGAAGGCCTGCTGCCCCAGTGCCTGCTGCTCAGGCGAGTCAAACGTGAACCCCTCCTGTAAGGCAATCAATAACACAAATTAACTACAGAAAACAAACTCTAATTAAACAAATACTATCACTGAAAAAAAATACTTCACTGTACCAGCCACTCCTCCCATAGGGACTCCCTCGCAGCGACATCCTAGTCCTTTTAGTACAGGCGTGGCTCGAAGAATCGGCCCTTCACAAGAACGCTGATCTTCGTCCTCGCCTGATTCTCTAGGATCCTGCCAAAGGTTAGGCTTAATTAGGTTATGTTAGGGCTAATTATTGTTAATGAGGGCTAGTTTCGAATAATTATAGCTAATTAGGATTGATTTGGACTAATTAGGGCTATTTAGTCCTAATTAGGGTTTAATTGTGCCTAGTAGTGCTGATTAGTCCTAATTAGGGCTAAATTAGGCTTACTTGGGTTATGTTAGTGCAAATTACAACTAATTAGGCTAACTATAATCAATATGCGCGTAATTGGGTTCATTTGGGATAATTACAGCTAATTTGATTTTCATTAAGTTCTTAGGGTTAATTAAAACTAATTAGGCTTGTTAGAGCTAATTAGGGTTAGTTGATTTATTAAAATATTATTAATCAGGACTAATTAGGGCTAATTATAGCCAGTGCTGGAGTCACGATGAGATTCCAGGGGGTGCATGCTAAAAAT
Organism: Escallonia herrerae; assembly: GCA_033070095.1. Classification (NCBI taxonomy): domain Eukaryota; kingdom Viridiplantae; phylum Streptophyta; class Magnoliopsida; order Escalloniales; family Escalloniaceae; genus Escallonia; species Escallonia herrerae. Next base: position 144,704 of record JAVXUP010001005.1, on the reverse strand, counting down.
GTCGCATTAACCTAATTAACCTAAATTTAATGTACAGTCAACAATCTCAATTCCGACACCTCATATAGGGTGTCGATATGGTGTCCGATACGTGTCTGACACCTCCGGACACGTGTCCGACAGATATCGACACGTGTTCGATGCCTCCGGACACGTGTCCGACACCCACCGACGGACACATCGGCATATGTTAATTTATTTTGTAAATGTCGGACACCGTAGATTAGACGTGGTGTCCATGTCTACGCTAACTAACAGGTATCTCAATCCAATTGGGTCTCATCCTCCGTCAACAATCTCAATTCTCAATTCTCAAATGCTCAATGCAATAAAAATTAACAAAAATCACACATTCAATCTAATTGGGTCCCATCCTCCTTCAATAATCTCAATATCTCAAATGCTCAATGCACAATTAACAACCTAAAATCATCAATTAATTATCTCAATTACTTCAAATGCACAGCTAATAACCTAAAATCACAGATCAATAATCACAATTCTCAAATGCACAATTAACAACCTAAAATTATCAAACAAATGATCAATGTTCAATTGGGAAAAAATTGTTCAAAATGCACATATCCGATGCGCTAGAATTATTTCAATTTAGGGTTCGATTGTATTAGGGCATTCAATTTAGGGTTTAATTAGTTTAATTTAGGGTTCGGTTCGATTAGGGCATTCAATTTACGGTTTAATTATGGTTCAATTACAACAATTTAGGGTTCAATTAGGGGGTTCTATTGATTCAATTTAGGGTTCGGTTGATCTGGGGCATTCAATTTAGAGTTCAATTAGAAGGTTCAATTATTTCAATTTAGGATTCGGTTGGATCAGGGCATTCAATTAGGGGTTCAATTAGTTTAATTTAGGGTTCGATTCGATTAGGGCATTCAATTTAGGATTTAATTATAGTTCAATTACTTCAATTTATGGTTCAATTAGGGGGTTTTATTAGTTCAATTTAGGATTCGGTTGATTTGGGGCAATCAATTTAGCGTTCAATTAGTTCAATTTAGGGTTCGGTTGGATTATGGCATTTAATTAGTTTAATTTAGGGTTCGATTCGATTAGGGCATTCAATTAGGATTTAATTAGGGTTCAATTAAGGGGTTCTATTGATTCAATTTAGGGTTTGGTTGATTTGGGGCATTCAATTTAGGGTTCAATTAGGGGGTTTAATTATTTCAATTTAAGGTTCGGTTGGATCAGGGCATTCAATTAGGGGTTCAATAAGTTTAATTTAGGGTTCGATTCGATTAAGGAATTCAATTTAAGATTGAATTATGGCTCAATTACTTTAATTTAGGGTTCAATTAGGGAGTTCTATTAGTTCAATTTAGGGTTCGGTCAGTGTTATTAAAGGCGCAGGCGCACCTATGGCGCACCTAGGGGGTTCTATTAGTTTAACTTGATTAGCTTATTTCAAAGTAATGTTTTGCTTCGTTTCAGTTAATCTTCCACTTTTTAATAACTGAAGTGTATAATACTTCATCATGTTAGATTTTATATGCCCTAAATCATTGAGCTAAATGGCTAAACAGCAAAACATTGAGCAACGAGCAATTAAGGTAGCACTTAGCAGCAGTAGAACATATCAAATGGGAAGGAAGAGAGTAATGAACCGGTCAAAGCACTGGTGCAGGTGAGAAGCTGCTTCGATGGAGCAGCCGAGCAGCAAGGCGAAGAGAAACAGCTGTAGTGTTAGCTGGAGCAGCGGCCGGAGCGACGGGCTTTCGATGGCAACGGGAAAGGTGATCCAGCAGGTGAAAGAGAAGTTGCTTCGGTGGAGCAGTCGAGCTCGAGCAGCAAGAGGGATGATGGTGGTGTCGCCAGAGGTGGCGCGGTGTCGAGGGGATGATGGTGGTATCACCGGAGGTGTGTCTCGCCGTAGAGGAGGTCACCATAGGTGAGAACGTGGGTGGGGGAGAGATAATTAAGAGACAGAGAGAGAAACGGGAGGAAGGCAAATATGACCTAATTTAAGGCGGACTTTTAGCGACAGAAAGTTACCGTTGCTAAAAGTCCGTCAGTAAAAGTCTTTTTTACACTTTTACCGACAAAATTTCTAGCGACGGTACCATTCCATCGCTTAATTTTTTAAAAAAAACCATTGAAAATCATAAAATTCTCTTAAAAATTTTAGCGACAGTTTAGTCCGTCGTTAAAAGTTTGTCGGTAACCGTCCGTCTGCATAACATTTTACTGACGGAATGGTCTGTCGCTGCTACATTTTTAATGACAGACTTTTACCGACGGTGAAACCCGTTGCTGAAAGAACTTTTAGTGACGGAATTTCTTCCGTCGAAAAATCCTTCTTTTCTTGTAGTGTGAATCGGCTCGTCGCATGCGATAATTCTCCTCGTAGTGCTTGGCGATCAAGATTCTGAAGTTGAAAAGCTTTTGTATGTTCCGTATGTTGTAGTTCTGAGTAGCGTGCACTCCAAACCACCAATTTTGAAACTAGTTCTGATGATTCTTCCCACCAAGAGAAGAACGCTCTCTCACAGTTGCCCTTCTAAAGGCCCCTCTATTCTCTACCTCTAAATGGATGAAAATCCATATGTTAATAATGTTAAACCACGACTCTGTAAAGTTATTGAGAGAGTGAGAGATGTACTAAATTAAGAGAAAGGCCAATTGTTGGCGTGAGAGAGATTGCTTTTTTTGGAACGCCGATTTAGGGGGTAGATAGGGGCACAGTGGCTGATTGGGGGAGAGACGTGCTTGGGGCTATTTGTGGAACGCCAACTTGAGGAAAGAGAAGATGAATAGTAATCTCTGAAAATTGGGTGCCAAGGTACGTTTCCCACTTTTTTTTTGGTTTCCGACATTTTATGCACATATAATTAAAAGCAGAAAGATGTTGTTTTACTATAAGCGTTACAACATTTTACTTTAAGCGTCGCTATTAAGTGACATTTTATTAAATGGCGTTTTATTAGTGTCGCAAAAAAGTAAAATGACGCTTATTAAGTGGCATGTATAAAAACGCCGGAAAATTTGCGACACAAAAATATTTGTGTCGTAAATTACCTGACGTTACAATAGAAGTGTCGCACATTATAACTAATTTACGACATTTCTTTAAGTGTCGGCAATTAAGCGTCGCCGAAATTCCTTTTTCGTAGTGTTAACTATGTCGGTAGGTCCTATCCACGCATTGCTCATTGTGTGAATTAGGCTCCTCGCGACCTTCCCATCTTTTTGTGTTGATGCTTCTGACTCACCTTGGAAGGGGTTACTAATGGGTGATTGTGTGCCAGTTCTAGGCTGCTAATAAGCCAATGATCTTGCTTGGATTTATAGCTTACAAATATCTTGACCTGACAATTTGTGCGCGCAAAGCAGTCCTGTCTTCTACGTGAATATCATGTTTCATCATCACTGTCATGATTGCCTACGTGTGTCTCATTTTGCTGTGGGTTTCTGCCCCTATGACACTCGTATAATCGCGAGCATTTCTTTTTTGTTACGTTGCTTGTTCTTGTAGTCTTTATTCTAATGTCAAAACCAACCCTCGATGAAAAAGCTCAAAAACATTCTTCAGCTTCTTCCAATGTTTGAAACGTTCGTCCTAGATACGGATCACTAGCATCTACGGGAGTGTTGGAGCTCGACACGAAATCAAACATTATGAAACAAGACCTATGTACAAATAGATTACGCTTAACAATCAAATGACATTTCTAATTGAAAATATTACCTCAAAATTATCTTGACAAATAGACCAATTTAGGATGACAAATATACCATATACATAATCTCAAAAGTGTCTTTAATTTAACAATTGTTAAATTATTGAACCTAACAAATTAAAATTACAAAGATAAATAGACAAATTCATCATGCCAAAATGCAACAAACATATCTCAAAAAATTTGAATTTAAATAGGATAAATTTTTCGAAGTTAGCGAACCTCAAAAAAATTGAATTTAGCTATAATGAAATTGTTTAAAGTTAATAAATTAGTTTCTAGAACATCACAAATTGATGAATAGAGTGACAAATTTCTAGAACATAAAAAAAAATATGCTTTTTTGTCCAAAAAAAATTATACTTTATCAGTCAATCCATAAAGAAAACTTCACAATTTACAAACTTACCTTACTTGAGTGAAACTTGAAGCAAGTGTTACTTGAAGCTTGAAGGGAGTTGAAAATGGAAGCAAGTGAGTCTGAAGGAGAAGAAAATTGTGCTGAAAGAGCTGAGAATGTTTTTGGGAATAGGCAATACTGTCCGCGATACTGTATAGCGAATAACATTGGTGACAACTTTGACGTGTGCAAAAATAAAGGTACAGAAATTAATGGAAGTGTGTCAGTCGTGTCAATCAAAAATTCGTCCGCTACACTGTGTGGTGGATGACTTTTTAACTGTCACATGTCAGGACAAAAAAGTTGTCCGCCATACAGTGTAGCAGACGGAGGAGGAGGGGCAATCTGGTAAAAAGATTCGTCCGCTTCACTATGTAACGGATGACTGACAGCTTTTGAAAAAAAAAGATCTGGGCCGTCCATCCTTTCAAGATGGACGGCTAGATCGCGCTAGCAAAATCTCTTCAACGGATCAGCTCCATATATATATATATATATAGCTGATTCATTGTTCGAATAGGCAAAATGGGAGAAGTTGCTCTCGCGATCTAGCAGTCCATCCTAGGATGGACGGCCCAGATCTTTTTTAAAAAAAAAGAGAGACTGCCTCTTACATAGTGTAGCAGATGGTTTCTTTTACCAAAATGCTCCTTGTAACTCGTCCGCTACACAGTGTAACGGATGACTTTTTTACCCTGACAATTGTCAGTCAAAAGTTATCCGCTACATAGTGTGGCGGATGACTTTTGGCTGACATATGTCACATCTTGTCCCTCTATAACTGTTACTCTGTCCTTATCCACACCGTCCTCTACATTATCTAGCGGACTGTAAATATATATATATATATATATATATATATATATACACACACACACACACACAAAAATCCTAGTTTTGAAACTCTTCTCCCTTCTTTCTTCTTCCCAATCTTCTCAGCGGCGTTGGCAAAAGAATCTGCATAATTTCTTCCCATGAAGTCCTTTGATCGCCTAATTAATCACGTAAGTTTACAAACCAATTCTTTATTTATTTTATAATCAATAGTTTATGATGAGTATTGTGTATTATGCATGGTTTTGATTATATATCGAGCATGTGTTAGCATTGGTAATTTATATATATATATATATATATATATATATATATATATATATATGGATCGTGATCCATTGCTAGCGCTAGCACTGTTGCTAGCGCTGTTTGGCCGTCCGCTACATAATGTAGCGGACGATAATTGGCCATCCGCTACATTATGTAGCGGACGGTGCTAGCGCTGCTAGCGCTAGCAATGGATCACGATCCTCTATATATATATATATATATATATATATATATATATATATATATATATATATATATATTATGCAAGTGCTAGCGTTTGATAAAGCTTCCAAACTTGACGTTTTTTTTCATAATTTCAGTTGTTTCAATTGTGAAAAATGAATTTTAACCCTGGACAAGAAAATCCCTCTGTATTATATGTCCAAGAAAATCATAATAGTACATCTATTTAGAATGGGCAAGAAAGATACTTATTTTTTGTTTATTTTGTTATTTTCACGAACATTGTGTACCGTTTGCTTTGCTTAAATTGTATTTATTAATTCGTAGGAAAGGGCACCCCTCAACACAGTAGAAGTATCTGAACAATTCAGAAGCTGACAATTGAACAAATATCAGAAAAAATTGCTGCTTGAAATTGAGTTTGGGATTTTTACGCATGAGAATATCTTTCAACAAATTGATTGAAACTTAATAGGTGCCCTTGTTGAAAGGTGGAGATCACAATAACCTTACAAGATGTAGGGTTCATCTTAGGGTTATCGGTGACGGAGCGGACAGTAATTGCTCTTCCGTCGAAAGTATCAAATAAGAGAATTGTTAGGGACTTTTTTACTTCGATACCTTAGGATCAATTTAGCACTGGTGGGATAAGATTTAGATAGTTGCTAGAAAACTACAGGGTTCTGCCAAAAAACTATACGAAGGATATGCTTGTGGTGCACATAAAAGCCTTCCTGCAGTGGGTGATAGGGGCAATTATATTCCCAACGACGTCGAAGAATACGGTCAGTACCAAATATTTACCGTTGTTGGGTAACCTGCAGAGGTTGGGGAGTATGCCTGGGTTGCAGTAACTCTTGTGCACTTGTATCGAGCATTGCCAAGGCAACGAGACCCAACTCCAAAGTTATATGTGCATGTCTCTCACTATTGCAGGTATATCATATAACTCTTTGGGATTATGTTTTCGATTTTTTTTTATTAGCCGGTGCACAATAAATTTTGACGATACTAGCCTAATTTGTCTTTGTTCTCAGGTGTGGTCTTATGAACACATTACTACAAGCGCACCCAACCGTAAGAAGGGAACCGATAATGTGTAGCCTCAGTTGAGCGCTTGGGAGTACAACCGAAGGGAAAGCCACTACCCGAAGAGAGATGATCCACATCATAACATTATACTCTATCGGGGAGAGTTCGACTCGCTATCTTCGATCCAAATGTGTTGGGCACTGTACAAATGTTTGGAGCGACGGGTGACAGAGTCGTTCGTCTTCATGTTCTCCGAGTTGCAACGCACACCACTGATCCACTTTGAGATTGCAGAGTGGCAGCTACCAGATCGCACAATGCGCCATTTTGACTGCATACAGGGGTTGCCAGCCGATGCTTCAGATATGAGGGTTAACAAGAACCCACTAGGTGTCCTACGGTTTGGCAAGATGAATGTGCACGAATTATGCACTGACGAAATTGAGCTTTGGATTTCTTGGCAGGACACGCTGACAGCCATTGTGTCGGAGCCTGGCGCTATGATAAGCATCGAGCAGTACAATGACTGGTACTACTGCATCATGTTGAAGGAATAGCCCCAATAAGGTTTGAAAAAGGGAAAAAGTGCCACCCTAGGGGTCAGATCGATGAGCGTAGGGCATATGATCTCGTAAGTTGCCCAACCAATGCTTTTAATTAGATTTAATGAAGTTACTTATTATCTCTTTGGTTGTAGGTTAATGCCTGGCTCGCCTACTTCAAGAAGCTGAGTGAGCGGAAGGAAGTGGTGGATGCCATGGGAGCGAAACTTTGCCAACAGGCTGACGCAATGGTGATTGGCTGTGGGGATTTTTTACGCCGTTACAAAGAACAGCCTTCGGGCGTCAGCCCGGGAATGAATTATCCGGGGTGACAACCTCCCCATGTGAGGGAGGGATATGATGATCCCTCGGGGTAGACTTTAGGGGTGAGCAAGGGAGTTGGTGGTCCCTCCGTAATGGGAATGGGTGGTGCTTGGGGGCCGCTATCAAGCATGGGAATGGCTCATTGGGAAGATTTTAGTGCCCCCTCGTTTTCTTTGCTTCGGGACTCAGAAGTACTACCCCTCTCTCAGAGTCAAGCCATACAAGACTTCAACTTCATAAAATTCAATCTCTTCGAGTCACTACAAGTTATCTCGTGGGCGAGACATTCCAGCGCCCCCCCCCCCCCCTTCAAGAGGGTAATATCCCCCTCTCACCCCCCTCCAAAGGGTAATATCCCCCGATCAACCCCCCCCCCCCGAGAACAATATCCCCCAATCAACCCCCCCCGGAGGACACTATCCCCCGGTTGACCCCTCGTCATTCCCGATTACCCCAAAGGGCATCTGTTGAAGCCTCTAAAACCAGCAAAATACCCCCTAATCCACGAACGTTACTTTAGCAAGCTCCCCAGCAAAAAGGGGCAAGTGGTGTGAACTGCCCAAATGGCACAGATTACAATATCTCGTGGGACATAATGTCCACCCTAAAATCAGGGGCTTGGTTGGGCAACACTGTGATCTCCGCCTACGCCAAAATTTTGAAGCGTCGAGGTTGCGATAGGCAGAATGCGTATCTCTGTGTTTTTTGTTTGATGCATATTTTCATGGCATGCTAGTACCTAAATAGGATGATTGGGTCAAAAAGAAGGAGGAAAAGTTTGATCCAATGGAAACAAAAAGATTCGCTCCTTGAATTTCTTAATAAGGATAGTCCGGTGAGCGCCCTTAATGCGGACATCTTCCTATTACCAGTTTGCGGTAATAGGAACCACTGGTACTTGGTTTGCTATGAACCAACGAACATGGTCATATCAATCCTCGACAGTCTCCACAATGATGCCAGAGAGATGTTCCTGAAAGATCTTTTCAAATACCAATTGAATGCTATGGTAATCTTGCGATTGTTGTTTTTTTCTTATTGTAATTCTTAACTCGTAGCTTATGCCGTTGTTTATTTCTCCAAAGGATCTGTTCTGTGCCATGGTCAACTCTCTCCGTCGACTAAGAGTACCAGGGAAGCCGAAGCTCGAAGTTCGATTGAAAGTAAGAGGCCCAAGCAAGCTAATCATTCGGACTGTGGCGTCTTCATCTGCATGTACATGGACCACATTTTTCAGCTTGAGAGCCTCAAGGCGACCGTTTGGAGCGAAGCAAACGTGGAAGCCTTTAGATATAGAATAACTTGGCAAATTCATAGCGGCCGGCCTAGAATAGTAAGGTATATTGCAAATCCAGCTAATGACGAGAATCTGACTCAAGATGAGGCCCAATGATGACATCGTAAACGATTATTTTTATGACATAGCATTTTTATTTTGAAACATTTGATCTCCTTCTTTGAGACATCTATTTTTGTGTGTTGTGGTTTTTTTGGGCGTCGTATGTTGTGTGGATTTTTTGCCCTTGTTGAGACAGGTTTGATGGTGGTAAGAAAATGTTATGGTTTGGTTTTTTTGCCCTCGTTGAGTCAGGTTGATGACAAGAAAGAAAATGAGGGTAATGTCTTTACATCTATACTGGTACACCATCCGCTACATAGTATAGCAGATGGTCTAAAACACCAACAAAAAAAGGGTCAAATAAACGTAGGTACCCTGAAACTACCCCAAAATCTCACTTGAGGGTCTCAAAGTTTAATTTTTACACATAAGGTCCTGTAACTCCAAATTTGCAACAAGTAAGGGCATCCATCTAAATTCCTAACGGTTCAGCCCTTTCCGTTAGGGGCATTTTTGAGAACTCATATTTAATTTTTTATTATAAAATCCCTTGATTTTTAGAACCCTAATCTATTAATTTTTGGAACCCTAATCACTCATACCAAATTGTTTCACTCATACCAATCCATGGCCTTTGGAAGTAGATCGGGTACAGCTGGTGGCCTTATTGGCATGGTGGCGAGGGCACTGCCCATCTCAGTGGTGATGACATCAGCTGGTGCCACGATCTGGCCGAAGAGGAGATCGCCGATCCGGCGATGGATGGAAGAGGCATCAATCGGATCATGCGGTGGAGCCGCACACAGACCTAGTCGGCGCTGTTCAGGTAGACCGGATTTGATGGCCCACCATTGATTGTCTGCTCCCTGGCAGAGCTGCAGCTGGCAGAGACGGCGAGCTCCGTCTGGGCCGGCAGCGATCGCTGTCAGTTGTGGTGGACAACAGCGACCCTTTTCCTATGGCGGCAGTGGCTCGGAACGGTGACGTTGATTTGGAAGCTGGTAGCGGCGTGACAAAGGCGATTAGCGCTATCGCTGGTCACGATGGTGACGGCGTGAGTCCAATAGTGGCGCTGCTACGTCTTCTCTCTCTCTCTCTCTCTCTCTCTCTCTCTCTCTTGAGATGTTGTATCTACTTCAGCGCTTCAGCCCCTTCACGGCGATGGCCGGCGGTTTTGCGTCGACGGCGACTCCGGTGGCGTGTGCATGGCCGGAGTTTGAGCTGGGGATCTCCACGGTGCGGTGCTGGTGCCACTATGAGTTCCAAAAAATGCTCCTGACGGAAAGGGCTGAACCGTTAGGAATTTAGACGAATGCCCTTATTTGTTGCAAATTTGGAGTTACAGGCCCGTATGTGTAAAAATTAAACTTTAAGACCCTCAAGTGAGACTTTGTGATAATTTCAGGGTACCTACGTGTATTTGACCCAATAAAAAACTAAGTAATAAAGTCTAATATTTCGGTTAGGCCGTTGCTACACTATGTAGCGGACAGTATTTAGCGGACAGTCTAAAATACTAAAAAAAATTTAAGTGTTGAAGTGCATTTCAAGATGGCCAAAAAGGATAATTTTAGAAAAGTTAATTCAATTGAATAAGTTATTTGTTCGAAGTGCCACTGTGTGGGAACAAACAACTTATTTGAAAACAAATAGTTTAGTTGAAAAAGGAGGTAATTCAAGCTCTAGATGAGCTTTGAGGGAGCAAATATATGTATATATTTTTAGTTTAGTAACGAATGAGTATTTTATATATGTATTATTGGTGCAAAATCTGATACGGTACCGATACCGGTACCGTACGTACCATTTCACGAAAAATATAGTACTCGTTCCAAACGGTATTCATAACTATGGCAAGGAGTGACGATCGGAAGTGATATGGACGATGGTCTAGTGGTTGTTAGCAGGAAAAGGGGAAGGATGGAGGGTAAGCATAGGTTCTTTATCGGCATTTAAAAAATATAGTATGTTAATATAATAAAAAATTATATGATACAAACAGCGTTATAACAGATAGTAAAATATAAATTTTTTAGATACTAAATTGACTGGTAGCATGTCGAAAGACTATGAAGTAGATTGTGAGTTCAGAAATATTATCCCTGGAGGTAGATAAAGAGAGCACCATGCCCAATTTCTGACAACTTCATGAACTACTCACTGTTGTTTGCAATTCAGCGCATTAAAATCTGGTTGAAACAGCAGAACCCATTACTCATTTAAGATATTCTCAAAGGTAGAAGCGAATACAGGATTGCTCACTGGGTCAAAGAAACCAGAGGGAAACGGGTATTAGCACATATATATACTGGAAATAAAGAAGAACGAGATTAGAGGACACTTCAATTCAAAGCCCATTACTCGTCTCAGAATTTCCTACAAGACATGAACTGCAAAAAGAATTCCCTCAAGGAAAGGGAAGGGGGAAAATGGAAAAGGGAAACCGACACTACCAACTCATGACCTACACTCTTTAGACCTAAGCATCACTAAATCTGAACCCTAGCCCTAACCATCCATTTATCTCTCTACCATTTTGCAGTACTCTCATCTCATTCCTTGTCTCTACCAGCTAAATATGTCAACTATAGCTCCTATCCCCCATTACAACTCTGTACAAAGAACCAATTGAACAAAGAAATGAACATAAGATAACACAAGACTTCAAGAAAAGACACAAGTTTCCAACAAAGGAAACTCCTCTTGGCCCCTTCTCCTCCCTCAAATGTACTCAAGTGAAGGATTGCTATTCGGAATCAACTCCGGCGCGCCAGTCGTTGAGGTGGTTGCCAAAGCCCCCGTCACAAAAACGTTCTCACTGCCCCTGCTTCTCATTTCAACAACCTTCTTGTGAGAGTTGGAGTGCAGCGCCGGAACAAATGTTGGGCTCGCTGCAGGACGATACTCGGGGAACAGCCGGCCTGACTTGTAACGAACACCACATGCATTACAGAGAGTTTTCGGCCCCATTGGGCCAGACCTCCACTGAGGTGTCTTGGTTATCTCGCAATGCATGCACTTCCTAACTGCTTGAGATGTTGAGTTTTGATTTGTCTCCACAGGATCCATACGAACTGACAATTTCAGCTTCTTCTTCTTCTTGTGCTCTGCTGCAGCTGGCTTTGGTATCTTGATAGGATGAGAATCGGCGAAGTTCTCAGATTCTGAGGAAACTACGGGAATAAGGAACGACTGAGGGTCCTCGACAAAGGACGAGGTGGGTGAGATGAGTTGCATTGCTGGGCGGGGATTAAAGGTTGCTGGGCGGGGACGCTTGCTGCGAGCGCGTTGAGGACCACGGTGCGTGGGGCTAAGTGGCATGGTCTTTCCCCCCGAGCAGGAGCTGCTGCTGCTGCTCTCAAGGACGGAAACAGGACTCGAGGTCTGAAATTGGTTATGGCTTGACTCCTTGTTGACGGTAATGCTTTCTTTGTTAAGGGTCATTCCTCCGCCAGAGAAGGAATCCTCCACAAAGGTCGACAGCCATTCAAGCTGCACGATGTCCTCATACTGAGAAAAAAATAGAATAGGAAAGTTCAGAAAAGGGGACACATGATTCACCTATAAAAATTGACACAATACTGATGAAGCTTCATCAAGTTTATGCGAAAAAGTGGCGAGTCTTTAACAATAATTGATACAGGTCGCAACAAAAAACGATAGTGTATTGTATGATTAAGTGATTAATGGACAAAATTGAGAAGGAAAGGACAACATTTATACGACAATAACCCAGATGCAAACATGTGTAATCAATTCTTGGTCCCCTTTATTTTGGTGCCATTGGAGTTAATTGTTCCCAACTACCAGTGGGGAACCTGACAGAGCCTCGGCCTATATTATTAGCCACTGGCACTACTTAGTACTCTCAGAAACTTATGCATTTGGCGTAGACCATAAGGTAACTACAAGATTGTGCAGCAGCATTTAACATTAAAAAATAGTACGACTTTTGACTAAATGGATTAAAAGAAACACCTTTAGAAGCTCTCCTACAAGTAGAAACAGACACATTGCAGAATTCGGAAAAAGGATTCAAAGAGTTGATAAAAAGGAACCGACTTGAACAAAACTGTTTGGCACGATTTAAGTAAATCATAGAAGACGCCGCATATGACCGTGACCGGTTACGTGACGCTGATTATATAAGCGCGAGATTCATATACCTCCCTTACTCAAAAAGTCATGTAAACTTTACTTACCCTGACAAATGAAACATAACTACGATACTATTCGAAGTTTCAAATCATTTACTTAATTGAGTCAAATACAAAGAATTACCACATTACCTAATTGGTGTTGAGTAAAGGTCCTTACCACTTGTCATCATGTTAATTAAATGCCAAGCTAAGGGGAAATCGACATAATTTGACCCCTTGATGTGCAAAAGGATACCCTACTACATTATATGTCAAGCGCCTAGCTGGCACTTGGATTGCAAAAACAAAATCACCATAATCCGTCCATATGACATTATTACAAATCATATCCAGCGGATTCCTTTAATCACAATTATTATTTGGTGTCCAAAAAGGGATTAACCACATGATTCTGAATCAAGTGATCTCGTAAATAATGTGGCCAATTCACAAAATCTGAACAAAAATGACATGAACTAAACACAAGAATTTGCGATTTTACCGGAACAGCGAGCTCAGCAGAGAGGTCGGAAGCGCTATTGCTATTGTTGGCGGAGAATATTGCATCGGTGTCCGGCAGTGCCTCCGATGTGTTGGTCCAAATGCTAGGAAAATCATTGCGGTGACTGGAACCGAGCCCGGCTTCGTTGTCAGCAGGAAATTCGATCAAGTCATCGATGTGATCAAAGAAGCTCCCGTAGTCTATCTCATCTACGAAATTTGGCCCCATCATTCTTCCTATAATCTAAACTTCCTGTGTAAAGAAGGAAACAAACGAAAATTGAGAATTATGAGCAAGATTATGAGGGCTAGTGACAAAGAAACTAGCAGGACAGATCAATATAGCAAAAGGTTGGGACTTCAGATATGCATAATTTTAAACATTTAATAGCTAAGATAAGATTTCAAAAAAAAAATTGGTGGGTTCAGGATTTTGAGCAAGATAGTCAGTGCTAGTGACAATGTGCGAGACAGCACAGCGCATTTAGCAAAAAAGTTAGGGACTTTACTTCGAAAACTTGAAATACCCAATTAGGTTACTGTGATTACTGATATACTAATGTGATAAAGTTCAAAGTTAGCAAAAAGGACTGGACTTTGTAATCTTATGACCCAATTGAATTGAGCTACTGAGATCACTGGAAAGTTGATTTTGAAATTTTTTCAAGAGATTGCTCAAATTGAAAATTTAGTGAATTCAAGGAGAATAACAAAATTTCAATGTTTTTGCGTAATTTAAGAGCTTCCACATTATCCTCAGTCTGGTTGCCGAGAAAATGAAGGGACAATATTTAGAAGAAGAAAACGATGAAACAAACCTCGAAGCTTTTGGTGTAAAAGACAAAAACAACGCACTGAAATGCAGAACCCTTTGGATTGAGGAAATTCAAGAGAAGTCGATTTCCACCGCACTGATGCCTGAAAAGGAAAATATTACAGACAAAATTGTTCAGAAACAGGAGAAGGGTATCACGGTACAGAACATATGACACTGTAACCCTGTTTGGTGACTCAGAAAGCCCAGGAAAATGAGAGAGAGAGAGAGAGAGCGCAACTTTTGAACTAAAAAATGAACCCAACAGCAAGGAAAAACCCAACTCAACTGAGCCTAACACAACAAAATTCAGCCCATTTGAGAAGTATTGGTTTTTCTTGAAAACAAACAGGGCATGGAAACCCAGACTTCCATTCCCTTTACCTTTCCCCTGTTTCTCAGCAAAACCAGGCAAAGGGAAGAAAAATACAAGAATCCACAATTGTAACTTCATAAAACCTCCAATTTCAAGTCCAAAAGGCAACAATACAACCAATTTCAAAGTGGGGAGCCACACAAACCTGAGCTCAAACCCGAATTCCCGCTCAAACAGCGCAACCGAAGCAGAGAACCCAAGGGGGGCGGGGGTGGGGGCAGAAAAAAATCTCGGCGAGAACTTCGAGACAGGACAAAAGGACAAAAACCCACAACCTAAAAACCTCTTTTGGTGACTAAGCCTGCCTATGAATGAAACCCTATTCCTCCATTAACAGTAGTACTAGTACACTACCACTGGCTACTACTAATAATTAGTAACAACACACAAAGGGGAGGGAAGTAGCAAAATTTCCAAGACTAAGAAGAGGCAAATTGAGAAGAGAAGGGAGGAGGGTATTTGAAAGGAGAGAGAGGAAGGGGAAAAAGGGTAAGGTTTAAAAGGGAAGTGATAGGGAAGGAGGGAGAGTGATGGTAGGTGAGGCTCCTCCTTCATTGCTAGCTGTCCTTTACTATGCCTTCTCTGTCGTGATGTTTAAGTCTCCTCTGATTACCGGCGGGTCCCACACACCTTCCCCCGACCCCCACCCCACCGCTTCCGCCTCCTCCCCCCCCCCCCCCCCCCCTCTTTTAAATTTCTTGCCGTTCAAATTCATGTGTATACGGCGTATGTAAGTACAGTGGATATACACCCAGAACTCCACACGCTTTTGACCTTTTTTACGAACCCATGGCGTGTTAGAGATTGAGCCGGGAGTTCTTCAAAGTTCTAATAGTTAGCGTTTTTTATTCATCTGTTACACTTTAACAAGTTATTTACATTTTGAAACTTGATCTAATTTTGAAAAATGTGTTTTCAAATCACCATTTTAGACCATAAAAGTTTGGTTACAAACCATGATATCTCTATTTATCATTTTTTTTTATTTATCGTAATTCAAAACTATGCTTTTGCCGTCTGCAATTCGGTTTCAAATCACAATTTTCAAAATTACCTATATTGATAGATAAGTTGCAAACTACAATGCGTTGCAATACAATACCTAAATCAAAAACTCCATATATGCATCATTGGTAGGGGTGAGCCAACCATATATAATAATAATAATATAACATATTTATATTTTTACATAATTCTAATTATTTTCTTACTAACTCCATTTATATAATCACTCGTATAAAATGGGATAAACCCTAAATCTCTTAACGTAACACACATTTTTCATTCGTCGCCTACATCTTATACATCTTACTAAGTGTTGATAAATATGATAAAAAAAATTAGTTTTTTTGAAGCTTATTAGTATGTATAAGTTATTAATTTTTAACATAACTTGCCCAAAATTGAGTTTGGCCCCGATTAAACCGTACAAATTGAACCGTTCAATCCACAAAAATCGAACCGTCGAAACTGAATCGTTCAATTACAGTTCGTTTTTTTCTCCAAACCGAAGTTGATCGGTTCGGTTTGATATTCAGCCTCCAAACTGAACCAACCGAATCGTGCTCACCCCTAATCATTGACGTATGCCCTCGCTCATATGAGGAAGCGTGATGCCACCTCACCCTCTTAGACGCCCAGGATTAACAGAGCTTGTGGCAGCAACACCTCCGTGGCAAACCATTTTCATAATTTTTTTAGTATCAGCAACTACTTTTTGCACAGTCAATATAAAACAAAATCCTTCACTTTGAAGACATTCAACTAAGGAAAATTTTTTGCTGTTGCAACTCTTTACATCAATAAATGACTTTTAAATAAGATTAGTGGCGCTACAAGATACTTCTAAGATTGATCCCTACAAACTTTTTACTAACTATGTCTAGTCACCATTTAGTGCCTAGAAAATTGTCTCTCGTACAATACCCGTTACAGCAAAAAAAAAAAAATTAAGTATGAAATGATATGATCAACACATTTAATTTAAAGCGATTGTACTGTCTGCTTCTAAAATTGTATCTTTGTATGCCAGACCAGACAAACACTATATACGCTTTAACTTTAGCGTGATAGAAAGGTAAAAGATGGAAGCGGAGAAGATTGACTTACCTTGGCTTTTGATATGGGAGACTAATCGACGGCGACCTGGTTTGAACAACTTTAACTGTACGGTGGGGGGTCGTACGTTGTATATATACGAACTCAACTCACAAACGCGTGAATGTTTTCTTTAACCGCCATAATTTTCTTACTTTGGTGGAATCTTTTAATGAGGAAAGTCGGGTCAGACGCGATGTTGGCTTTTTCACTTTTAAGGTGCGTGAGTTGCACGGACCAATCGTATGTGACTTCTGGCTTTGGTCGACGTAATAGGTTGGAATTGATTGGTTAGATAATGATTCCGTGTCCTGAGGGCGCGTGGGACGTGTAAGATTCCTGTGTGAAATCGAAAAGGTTAAACCTCCAAACTAGGACCGTCTTTTACTATTTGACCAAAAACAAAGTATTTTAACCTAGATAGCGATTCTAATGTAAAAAAATTTGCGGCTAATAGGATTGGAAAAAAAAAAACCTTTTATTTTTTTCACCGACTATAAATGGTCATTAAAGAATTTTTAATAATTTTTCTTCTTATACTTTCACTGACATTTTTTAGCAATACTTTTTTAACTTAATTAAATAAACGTTATATCATTCTGCGACTCGGTTGATGACAAAGTGAAATATCGTAGTTTGAATAAAGTTTAAAAATACTTTTTCCTTATCCTCCATCAATGCCATCCTCTGCCGCATATGAACTGGCTTCATGGGTGTTTGTGTTCTTGATCAGTTTAGTAACTTATTTGGGTTTTATAATGCATTATTGTTTGTGTAGGGAGATCTAAATAATTCATGGATCTTGATTTGGTGCTATTGACTGGTTTGATCTTGCTAAACCTTTTATTCATTTCTTTAAAAGGCTATTCTGGAATTGAGAAGCTGAGGGTTGAATAAAAAGTGGAGGAAGAAGTAATATTAAGCATTGTTACAATAAAGTTCACTTAAATAATTTAAGTGAACTTCGTTTGGTTCATCTATATATAGATTTTTGGAATTATCTATTTGAAAGATGCTGTAATTAACTAATTATTTCCTCATATACATATTTTCCTTCTCAGTTAATTGGTTATTCTTCGTTAAGACATAGTTACGATGCGAAAACAGTGCTCACAGTATGCATAATCGAAGCTTTACTTTTTTTACAAAAGAAAAATCGTAGCGGTGAAAGAACTGACACAGTCACTTAGTTTTTAAACTGCAAATCTATCTCGAGTCACAAAGATTGTTCATGCAATATGTGAAAGAACATGTTATTAACACTCCAACTTCACACTCCTGCACTCTACAAAAAGTTTTAGTGATGCTTTTTATTGGCATTAAAAGATATCAGTAAGATTTTACTGGAGTTTAATAGTTCAAAAGGAAAGTGAAGAATAACTCTGAGTGATCGTACATTCCGATCTAATGTTACTCTCACTAGATGAAACCTAATAAAAGGCTTGTACATTTAGTTGCAATGTGGTAGTGGTACTAAACTATGGTCCCGAACGATACTTCATTCCCTCTTTTTAACGTGCCGTTTTTGGTATAATTAAACCTCACTTTCGCTAATAGTGATGGTGTCATCGTTCTTGCTTTCTAACAAGGACCAACATGATTGAATTTGTTGTATGATCGTATGGCCTAGTCTTGCAACTTGCAGAAGCATCTAATGTGCTCTACGTTTCTTCTTTATAACGACACTTACCAAGCAACTAGTGGCAAATATAGCGCTCAACTGGACGATTCTTACTTTTATTGACGCTAAATTAATTATGAAAGTTGGGATTAATGCATGCCTCACCAGAGATTAGTGAGTTTAGTTAAAGGAGGCAAAAGGGTACGCGTCTTAAGCCTCCTTTTATCCAAGAAGAATATTTTACAGAACAAGAGGTTTACTACAATATTTGGATTTACACAATATGCTGCTTTGCATGATATAGTAAACTTTTCTTACTTTAACATGTTAAATGATATTACAATTTCTTTTATAGCGGAGGCAGAGTCATTTTTTTTTACTTTTTCTTAAGTTGAAGAGATATTTAGGTAAGATATATGTCTATTTATAATTAATTTAATTAATCCCTTAAAGATATCAATTATCTAACGAGCTGATGGCTTAGCTTTGAGACCTTATCCCTAGAGCATATGAGTAAGCATAGAAAACTATCTCTAAGTTATGATGGTGAAACTTAATTGAAACCAAATTAATCAATTATGCTAAGACTTTAGCTTTGAGACTTGTATCTATGGAGCATATCACTAAGCATAGAATACTATCCCAACTTCTTATGATGGTCAAACTTGACCATTATAAAAAAAGGCATTAATAGCTAAAATAAACTTTTATATGATCAATTCCGTATGGGATTGATTTGGGGGAAAATTTTTGAAACAGTAACAATATGAAACTAATTTTAATTGGCTTTAATAAAATTAGTTTCCTTTTGACAAACGCTTCACTTACTAAAAGTTGTATAAGGTATTTGACTTAGCAGCCTTAAAAACAGCTTTAATGTGAAAAAAATAGATACGAAAGACGTGAAAGAACATGTAAGATTCTCGATATTTTCTGACAAAGAAAATTTTAAAATAAACAAACTCTACATTGTGGTTATTTCTTAACGGAGCAGCAATTTACTTTGACAAGAAGTGCAAAGAGCAAAACCAAGGTTTATTTATAGCTCTGCTGCAGAAATTTTAATAGTTATACAGATTTGTTTATCGTGTACTCTTAGTGAAATCAATTCAATATACTTTGCTATCTACTCAATAATTTCTTTCCTATAGTATTCAAGCGAGTTCAGTTTCGTTCTCAAATAATTTGTTGGTCAAACATATTTCTCGGAAAGCTTAAAATCACAAATCGCATTTGGGTTGCACTAAAAAACACTTTATCCGGTTTCGAATAATGTTTTAAACCCTTTTTACATTTAACAAAATAGCACCATATGAACCTGTTTTAAAAAAACAAAGAAAAGGTTGATTAAAGTGACTGCACAGCTGAAAGCAGGTCTTGACTCTGGGGCTCAGGGATATGATTGGCTCTTTCCCACTAGCCTCCTTTCACCATCTTTTAACTAACTTGAGGTCTACTCTTTGCATCAATCACACCCTCCCCCAATATAGCACTGCTGTATAATTGTAAGTTGGGCTTCATGCATCCCTTCCCTTTTAGCTAACTTGACTCACACTCTTCCAAGTCAATTTTCTTCAATTAGACTTCTCCTCTTTCAAAGTACATTTGGGTTATATTGCACCCTACTCGTCTCAGTTTGGGCTTTCACCTAATTAATTTGTTTGAAGAATACCTAAATTGGATGTATACTTGTGTGCTAAGTGTTAGGCTTGTTGCACTAGTGACTGTGGTTGCCATGATGAGAAATTGGGTCATGTACCAAAGCTGGTACACTTGTTTTCTCATATGAATTCGATGGATCTTGTACTTTTGTTATCCTTTCAAATTTTAAACGCAAGTGCTTTTGCTTTGCGAAATGTACAAAAGCTTGTCGAAATACAATATATGGCTTAAACCATGATTGTTGTTTCATTCCTTTTCTTGAAATTAAAGATTAGAAATGAAGTTGTAATGGCTTTTTACACTCCCAAAAGGAAAAAAAAAAGAAAAAAAGAAAACCAAGCTCATGAAAATAAACGTGCAGAAAACAGATGCAGCATGTCTAGATACGTTCATTTGATTAAAGTTAGCGTATATGTTGATGACTTTCTTTACGAACTCATTGTGGTTATATTTGACGGCCTGCTAATTACGAAAAAAACAGGTTTGAAGTCTAATTTTTGGCCAAAATATTAAGATGTACCCGAAAAAATTGAAATGATAAAAAGAACAGTAAAGTAAAAAAAAGGGAAGGCGTGAAGGATGTAATTCGTTTGACGAAGTATAAGGAAGAGGAAGTGCTAGGGGTGCACTTCTTTTTCTTCCTTTTCTGATCATACCATACTCTTCCTACCCAAAATTAAGTGAAAAAGGTCCCAATGAGGTTTTATTTTATTACCTCGCACATTAGTTACTTTACGGAAAGTGATATATGTATATATGCATATCGACTGTGAAGATTCATTTCTCTGCATAATCAAACTGAACGTGAAAAAACGCTCTTTCTTCATAGGGAGACAAAAACACAAATCACGATACTTTTTCATCCATCCACCTACCATGGGAAAAGCTTGAACAGTTCGGTTCGGCTGACCAACATGTTGCTTGAGTTTTGCCACTAATGCCCGAGGTTTTTGACCCCAATTGCACATATCAAAAGGCTAGAAAGCAGAATGCCACATGTATATGTTTACCCATAGATATAAGCTGAAGTCTTAACATGTTTTTGACAAGTCCTCCAACTAAAGCACACATTTAACATCCTTAAATTTTGTTAGTAAATCTCGGTACAAAATGAATACAAATGTGGCCATGTTCATTAATTTAGGGCACGGACACATGTTGATGCACCCTGTCGTGACGGGCATGGATTCATTCACCGAATGCTTTACTAGTGCGACCCAGAAGGCAAAAAGTTTGAATTTGTTTATGTCCCCTAATTATGTTGATTATGTATAATTAATTGATGTCCTGTTATCTATCACTGCTGGCTTGATTAGAGACAATGCCCACTAGTCATGCCAAGGAATTAATTTTGATTCCCCCCAATTTGTTGCCTAATCATATATCAGGAGTTTGGAAGTTTGATTGTTAAGTGGAATCTTCATATTTTAATTATTAATTAAAACACCTTAGTTCATATCAATATAGTGGCATGTCCATTTGGCTAAACTCCGCACGTCCCTATTATTTAGGGAACTTATATTCAATTTAGAGAGGTAACATGCATGTGACCCAAAAAAAGAGAATATTTATTTAGTTCTGGAAATCTAACTCAAAAAAGAGAATTTCTGTTAAGATTTATTTGCAATATTAAACTCCAGAGTCAAATTACAAACTCGTTTTCCAATTTTGTATTTTTTGCGATCTGTCTTCGGTTAGTTGTGTAGTCAAAATTAACAAGATGCTGATCAAAGTTTAATACCATTCAGAGGGTGTTTGTGATTGATTATGGGATGGTAAAACCTGCTTTAATCTAGATTAAATCAGGTATGCGAGTGTCTGTCAAAAGAGATTAAGAGATTTAATCCATCTTCAAAAGTTAAGAACTGATTTAATCCATAATCCTCAAAAGTGAAGATTATGAAATAATCATTTTTTCATAATCAGGTTAGACCTTCTAATTTACCATCCTATCATAAAAAGACTTCTCATACTCCTTAATTAATAAAGTGTGAATCTTAAACAATTTTTGAAATTTATTTCTTCCCCTATTGTTATACTATTCTCCTACGGCTAAAACACAGAGAGGGATACATCAAACTAAGTTAAGTACTTTTCATTAGTGTTTAAGTACTATTTATTTAAGTATTTTTTATTAAGTGTTTAAATACTTCTCCTATTGTTTACTAAGTGTTCTTCATGATCATTTTGTCATAGTGAAACTGAATTAAGTATTTTTTATCCAAACACATTTTATAAATTTAATCTATTCCAATTAAATCAACTTTTGAAAACTGATTAAGATTTAAGTTGAATCTACTTTTTTTTAATCAATCTCAAACGGGCTCTCATTTTCGTTTCCTAAAAAAACAGTAACTATTATACACGTAAAAGAATTTCTTCTTCTAAAATTAAGACGATCAATTAATTACCTTAAAATGAGAACAAATCTGTCCGTGGTAGTAAATGGTCAAATGCTTGAAACTACCTAATGTATCACATTGTTCCAAGTTACAATCACAATCGATATAAAAAGAGTTTAGTAGGATAAACAATGGTGATAAAAGTGAGATTATTTTTGAATGGATATATATTAAACCCGCAAAGAAAAGCTAATTAAGCAAATGCTGACGTGTCATTACCCTCAGCGCGGTGAGCGGAGGGAGGATGCAGCTAGGAGCATGTTACGGCCCACACAATTGCTGGGACCCTTGGTGCACGTTACGCTAGTCGGTAGAGACTCGTCCACACTTTCTGCAACGTGGCATCCATCGAGCGGATTTGTTGGAAGTTAGGCCCACACGTCCAGAATCACCAGAGCAGTGCCAGCTGTTGGCAGACTGTGCGCTCCAGAAGGTCATGTCACGTGACTCTCTTCGGGATCCGAGCTCGTAGTACTTCTTTTTTTATTATTTTCAACTTCGTATACTAGTCGTAAATAATCAGATTTGACATTAAAAAGAAGTTCAAATTTGTCAACATCTTCGTAATTAAGTATCTCACCGTTAATTATCATTATAAAAAAAATATTTGGTACGGCCTGATTAGAGTTAAAAAAATTACTAACCCTTTCATTTTTATTTAAACTTTACTTACCGTGACATACTTTTATTTATTATAATAAAAATTAAGCTTAAAAAGGATAAAAGGGATTAGAATCTATGTTGTATGAATTTGGTACATAAACACGACGGCACTGTAAAATATTTGACGCACATGATTCTATTTAATAACTTGTCTCATTTCAAAATAAAAAATAAAATAACAAGAATTTTATAAAATACTCTTTCTGTTTCTAATTAATTAATTGTATTTGACTTACAAACTTATTTTTTACTCCGAGAAGAGAGAAAAAGAATGGGAGAAAGAAATTGGGATAGGAGAGTTGGTAAAAAATTATACATGAAGAAAGAAATAAAATAAAATAAAAGCATATAAATAGTAAACAAGAAAAAGTACATATAATTTTTTTAATTTAAAAATAAAATTTTTTTAGGCATGGGATTTAAAATAACATATTTTACGAGACGTGTGGAATATGTATATTTTGTCGTGTTGACATGGGCACGCAGAATTACTCTGCCTTTCTTTTCAGGGTCACGTGACTTTGCTTGGGGATCGGAGCTCGTAATATCTAAACTGGGTAGTTCACTGTTGTCGGTTTGGACCAATGAATTGACAGCCACGTGGAAAAGTTCCAACTTGAGTGAGACGAAAGTCCCCATAGCTGATTATTTTTCTGTTGGCTTCGCCTTTTGCGGGTCATCGTCAAGGAAACTGAGGATCTGATCATCATGTGGTGGGCCCACGATGGGGTGATGAAACGTGGGGCCATAGTATATTGAAATTCAAAACAGCTTGGGACAATGTGATCCTGCGACCGCATTGTGGGCCACCGTCACACCGGAAGGTAGCAAGGTACGCTGTCCGAAGTCTGCACACATGAGATAGAGTGACACTATCAAAGTATCGAAGTACGCAAGTACCGCTCCAACGTTAAGACACTTTCTTGTTTTTCGTCTATATAAAGAAGTCAATACAATTTTTTCGGCAGTGTTTGGCAATATATTTTTTTTAATTTTATAAATTGAAAAAAATAAAAAAAAAAAAACACAATACAATATTTCTTTTCAATTTTACAAATTGAAAAAAACAATCGTTTGACAGACAATTTCTTTTTTTTTCCCTTCCGTTTTAAAAATTAATTTTTAAAACATTATTATTTTTCAAAACTCTATTTTAGAATTTTGAGTTTCAAGTTTTTGTTTTGAGACCATCCCCTCTCCCCTAACCGCCACTGTCACCGCTAGGGCTGTAAATGAACCGAGTTGTTCGCGAACAACTCATTATTCGTTCTCTTAGAAACTTGTTCATGTTCGTTCATGTAATAGGTGAACCAAACACGAACACAAGTTTATGACTCGTTTATTAAATGAGTAGAATTTGAACATGATAAATTTTGTTTATTAATGTTCGTGAACAAAAGGGCTGTTTACGTTACGAGCAGAGCCTTATAAACTAACATCGATTAATTTATTTATTAAAAAATATAATATATATTATAAACCTGCAAAATATCTATGCCTTCTGTTGGGACGTGAAAGCATGTAAATCACTCATGCTTCCTCTCTTTATCACTAACTTCATTTTCTCCATCTCATTAGAGAGTAGAGACATAGGCACTCAACAAAACACCCCACCGCCGGCTAGGATCATAGTCATCGTACAGTCACACCGCCGACTAGACCATCGCCCACACTGCCGGCCAGATCACCCCCCACGTCACGGCCTTCTCTCAGACACTCGAACAGTCAAGAAACACCCTCTCTCTCTCTCTCTCTCTCTCTCTCTCTCTCACACACACACACATCACACAAGCACAAGCACACCGCCGACCAAATCATCGCCCACATTACCGGCTAAACCTCAACCAAGTCAGGCTACAGGCCCACAAACGCAGCTGCTCCTCCATATAGATATGATATATGGCATCACCCTGATCAGATCTGGGATTCTCCAGTCGTTTCTCCGGCCATTTTTTCGATCGTTGATTCAGTTCGTCTCTTTAGACGAATGAGCTGAGTTGAGCCTGAGTTGTGCATTGACAAACTCGAGCCTAGTTCAAACACCCATGTCTAGCTCCTAAACGAACTCGGGCCGAGCTCAAACACTCCTGAAAATATACGAACTGAGTTCGAACACACTCATATTTGGCTCGAACTCGATTCGTATATAGCCCTAGCCACCGCCGCCACCACCCTTATCGCCATCGCCACCCCTATGACAGCCACCCCTACCTCCCCACCCTGCCCAACCCCACCCCTCACCCTTGTCGCCGCCACCCACCACAGCCACCCCTACCTCCACCCCCCACCCCACCCCTCACCCTTGTCGCCGCCAAAAAAAATGCCACCTGAAAAATTCAAAATAAAAACCGCCGTACCCAAATACCTATTTATTTTTATACAGCCATTAATAAATTTTGATTTTAATTTTACCCTTATCGCCATCGCCACCCCTATGACAGCCACCGCTACCTCCCCACCTTAGCCAACCCCACCCCTCACCCTTGTCGCCGCCACCCACCACCGCCACCTGCAACCTCCACCGCCACCGCCACCGTTGCTTCGGGGAGTTGTGAAAAAAAATGGTAAAGGAAAAATTCAAAATAAAAACTGAGTAATCAAAACCTATTTATTTTTATAAAAAAATAAATTGGTTTTGATTTTGAATTTTTTAAAAATTAAAAATCAAAATGTAAGTGATTTCAAACAGAACCTTAGTTACATGCTTTATTTACAATATAATCTTCATTATGCATAAATTTCTCTTGAATTGGACAAGGATGAAAATGTATTATGCGTGTTACTTCAGCTAATAAAGCGTCAATTCCTGTACATAATTTCTCAAGAACTGGGCAGGAATGAAAATGTATTATTATTTGTTACTTTGGCCGGTAAAGCAGCGATTTTGTACATAATTGTCTAAGGATTGGACAAGAATGAGAATGTATTGGCACTTGTTAGTTCAGCTAATCAAGCGTCGGTGTTGAATGAGGTGTAGCACTAAGATTCAAGGAATGTTAAGTTTTTAAAATAACAACATACAAAATATCGTATCAAGTCTTTTACGTATTTTAAATATTAGCAGCAATCTTTGCACCAAACATCACACTCGTTTTGCAATCTAGTTCCTAGATGGCTTTGACCTTACGTACCAAAAGAAAAGACTCCAACCACTTTAAAGCTCGACCTCCACAATGATGCTAGTTGAAGCCAGACCATTACTAGTTGTATCATATGTTTAAATAGTTGTACTCGGTCTATTGTAAAGGAAATTCCTCTAGATTACCGCAAATTTTTATAGAAATTCCCATGCACACCTCGTGAAGGAGATAATGAGTTTTATAAACAAACTAAGATTTCGGTCATAAAGTCATGGTGCAACTCGTAGGGGGCTATGCCCCATGTAAGCCTAAACGGATACCCCGCCTTCATAACTCGGGCTACTACGGATCCCAACCTTCCCAGAGTTTTATATTATATTATTAATTAAATGTAACATGCGGTTGCTTGTCATCACCACCAAGTTTTGTTGAAGTAGTCATTATCATACATTTATCATCAACTTTTGGAAACACGGTTCCGGCGGTATTGTTCCTAAATTCAATCCCTTTATACACAGCATTGTATTAGACTTCACATTTTCACCCTCTCAAATCGAGCTTGAGCTTCATTTAGCTTCACAATTTGTTTAAAGCCAGCTTAATAGTGTACTAAAAGTAACCATCTCTTCGGTAAAAGATCACTCGTTGAACTAGCAAATCGTTCCCTTCTCAAGGCAAATGCCTTTCAACTTTTTACTATCTCGCGATCTTTTTCTGATTTGTGAAAAATAAATCAAACTGCACATGTTGTACATATCTTGCGAATGTCGGGCGGCAGCAATGATTTAGCTTTTGGTCTCGTGTGCCAAACAGTCCACGCCAATTATTTTGTGCATCGAGAGTGGTCATGTACGTTAGTGGACTATCACTGATGATTTCTGTGTTATATGATTTTCGGTGTGGATCCTGTGTTGTGCGTAAGTATGGATATATTGAATAATTACTTTATTGCATGCAGTTACTTGATATGTTGTGGCTAATTATACTTATACGATCGGGTTGTCATTCTATATAGTTTATATACATTATTCGACCCGAATGATAGGTGTTTTTTACATTTTGAGAAAAAGAAAACACAAATCATTTTACCTGTTTATTATTTTGATTCTTCTTTATTCAAAGAGTGGGTAGTGAGGGGCTACTCCTAGGCCATTTTGGCTACATGACTGCACTTGGACTGACTAATGGGATGTAACTTGTATTTTTGTGGGTAGAGTGGACAAGATCATGCTGGGGTGTGCCATTACCCCCCTCACGTGCACGTTTAATGGTGTACCTGCCGCCTACAGAACAACAATATTATTGCGGGGTTCCACCACGACCAATCAGCGCATCAACGCACACAAAGTCCACGGTATCATCCTGTTCCGCGACACATCTAAACGAAAACCCCCCGAAGGAAATTGAAAGCGCATCAGATTTTCTTAGTAAATAAAATAATGCAGAAATATTACCGGGAACGTGTCTGGCGTGTCGGTGCCGACAGCGCTCCTCACCGACAGAATCACTGGCCGTAGCCGGTAGCAGGTAGTAGGCCCGGACACACCAAAGGTGACCGGGTAGCGAAGGTTTTTACCAGAGTGGCATGCACGAGCCTTGCAGCGTCGGTGGGCTGTAATGTTTGACTCTCTCGTGACTACGTAGTCTCAACGGGTTTTCCGTTTGACGGTTGACATTTATGTGCGAGAACCTATGTTTTAATACCATCTTGTTAGCACTAAGAGAATGGTCGAATTGTTATCGGTTTGAAGTATGATACGATCGCTCCAGATAAATTTATCGAAATAGTATGTTAGTATGTTGCATTTGTGCGTTTATTATTTTTTATTTTTATTTTGTGTTTTTTTCTTTTTCATCATTTTCATATCCTGATCATTACGAACGAATTTTTCAAAACCATACGTTAGTATGTTAGGGCTTGTTCGTTAATCTTTTATGTTCTCATTTTGTGCTTTTATTTTCAGTATAATCGTATCCAGTTAGAAAATATGGTTGTATAGTTTTATTATTTTGACAAATTTATTTTAGGTGTTTTCTCTGGAAATGAGCGAGAGGTGGCCAAAAAATGTGAAAACCCATATAAGGTGTTTTCAAATTTTCTTACTGCTTGGGTTAGATTTATTCAAAACAAAGATAAAAAAAAATCAGAAACGTACCCCACTAAAATGATTTTTTTTAAACTATCATTGTAAAAATTGAAAATAAAAATTATAAACAAACGGGACCTTAGTTTCTCATAGTATTACGAGATCAATGTGATAGTTTAATATAACAGAAGGCTCAAACCCAATGTTGTTGAATCTATGGCTTTCGAAGTGTGTCAGCAACACGTGTAAGGTGCTCATGGTTGGGTAATTCCGTCTCGTTCGCTCCTGTTCAATGATCAAAAATGAAAAATGAACAATTATTTGTGGAGTAAAGTTGAGAAATTAGCTCCTTGCCTTGATAAGTTCTAATTTTTTTGATTAATCCTTGATTAAAGAAAGAAAAGCTTGGAGATGATCGATCATTTTTGCTAATGCCAGTTAATTGCAACTCTTTAATTTTTGAACAGTTTCCTCCCTTTGAAGGTAGGCTGCATTAAACGTTAACAAAACAAAAAGAAGTTTTCTGCTGGTATATTTAATTCATAGATTTCATGAACAAATACTAATTTCACTGTACATCCTTCACACTGAAATCAAAGATGAGCTTGACTAAAATTCTAACAATTGAAAGATCAATAAATTATTTTGTCAATCAGTTTCTGAGTTGCTTCTAATACAAGTACTTGGAACTAACATCTATTTATTTACTTGTAATATTTCTTCCTTAACACTTACGCCATGACAGTTGTTGGCCCGCAAATTGCGGGTATCTAACACATAAGAAAGAGCCACGGGTGTCGAGATAATTTTGTCTTGGACCTTATTGTAAGGGGTGACGGTGATGTGGAAAATTAAAAAAAAAAAGAAAGAAACCTTGAGCGACCGCCGTTATAGGCGCCGGAACGATGGCCATGCCTCTGCAATGCATGTGAGAGATTTTTGGTTACAAAATTCAAATTCTGAAGCCGTTGGACGAGCGAGAGCAAGTGGCTGTCTGTATATTGGCGGGCACGTGCGTGCCACGTTGGGTGTCAAGTCAGACGACACAACGTGAGGACGACGCTAGGAATTCTGATTTCAATTTCAATTTCAATGGTGGGTGAGGAGTGGTGATGGGGTGAAAGATATTTTTATGTCCTAGCTAAGACGCAAAGCACAGGGAGTATAATAATGTACTAATTTTTCATCAAATTACATTACGAAGTAATATTATAATAAAATAGTAAAAATACTCAAATCTAAAAGTAAAATATATACAATACTGAGCTAGATAATGTGTACAAAAAAATGTTGCTAAACTTAGTTCCTCGTCAACTCATGTCCTCGTGCGACACCTTCTTTTCGGCATTCTTGCTCACCACCATAGGTTTAATTAGTAGATGTCTTAGATAAATGTTAGTCGTGTATGAAATGACATTATAATATTTTTGTGCGTAGCGAAGCGATTTTTTGCTACTGCCGATATTAGATGTTAATCGGAAAAAATAGTACTTTCATCCGTTGTAGGTGCCTTATTAAGAAGAGTTTAATATTTGCAAGTTAGATCTAAACTCTTGCCATAAGTTTCCAGTTATATTAGTGTGCAATTAAAATATTGTTTATATGTTAGGAATTCACATAAATAGACTGAACTCTTCATAAGCAAAAATGCTTAAGTAGTTTAAAATTTAGTTTGATCAATTAAAAGTAGATTAAAAAGGGTAAACATAATTAATGTAACTCTTACAATCTTCCAAAGGTTAGATAACTTTATGTGAAATTATTTTTTGGGGCAAGACTTAATTGGTTACAGTTTTTTCATTTTATACGTTTATTGGGTTGTATGAGAAAAACAAGTTAACTTAATTTCCAGGTAAAAAGTGCAAAAATAACCACACCCCATATGCCATAACCAACCTACCTACAAAACTCTACATACACTCAAACCCTGCAACAGCCCCCCACTCCCGTAGCCACCACCCACCCACCCTTTATTGTACCTTTAACACCCCTACGCCCAGCAAACCTTCCACCAGATTCTACCACCGGTGCACACCAACCCGCCCCCACGTATCCCACGATGCGAACAACAAATCCAAACTCACCACCATAAAAAATTCGTCTCCCCCCACACTCCCCTCCACACACACACACACACTCAAACAAACATACCAGACCTTAGAAAGCCAAAACAGCCCCCACCCCTCTAACTACCACCAACCCATTACTGGTCGTCTCTACATAGCCACCTTCCACCCACCATGTCACTACCAGATACAACACACCTCCACCACCCCAGCCCTACCCAACCCCCATTTCCGCTATCTCCCTCTTTCTGTAACACACACACAAACATAATTCGTAACCGCTACCCTAAAACCCACCCCCCCCCCCCACGACACCCACCACCCCGCCACCCACAACCCTCCCACGACCTCCAAGAACCACGGATAGCACATTTACCACTGCCCTCCCAACAACCCCTGGAAGACGCAGACAGCCCACCACCCCGCTAAACCCTCTACCCACGATAGCTTATAAGTGATCAAAATTTTATAATTTTTGGTAAATAAATTTTGAACTTAGTATTTAATCAGGAAAAATTGAAATGAACTTTTTCCCCTTTAACTCAACCTTCTAATCGAACTCGTACAACAAACACTTTCTGTTAAAGAAACCCTAGAATGACCATGTATATTTGTTCTGCCGCCTCTCTTTCGCTTCAGATTGATTTTGGTAAGGATCTGATAAATAGAGCGAAGGTTCTTTACAGGTGCTAGGATTTGTATTAAATTTATGTGTTACTTATGTTGTTTGGAGAGTTCTCCTCTTTTCGTTTTAAGAGTTTTGGACAGTTTTCTTCTCAATAATTAGCAGAAGGATTTGATTGTTGGTGGAAGTTTTGCCACCATTCAATTTTCTTTCTTTGTTCACTCCCTTGGTAGCTAGGAAGAGTAGAGTTTGCTTGGCAACGATGATTTGCACTGCAAACTTGATTTTGTTTTTAGTTCCAGTACTTTGAGATATCTCGTAATAAACATAAAGAAGTTATGCCTGGAGTCTCTTTCATGTATCTTTTACCCTAACAAATATAATCAGTCAAATATAAGATTAAGAAAGGTATATCACAGCTACTTTTTATGATATTATTTTGACAGTACTTACGTTAAAGATTCATACTAAAGAAAAATACAGTCTCTATAAAAGCAAAATAGGCACAAAATTATCGTAAAATATATAGCATGAAAAAATGGATAAAATAGTGTCATACACTTTGATGGTGTGTTAAGTGGAAGTCCATCTTAAATGCGTATATGTCATGGAAAAAAGGAATGCAAGCAAAGTGTAATAAATAAAAGAAGGAAAGAACATAAAGGTTTTTAAAAATGCCTTAAAGGCGATGTTTAGAATTATCAACGATGAGGGTTAAACATGTTACAAATGAGAAAGGAGACCAATATCAAATACTGTTTTAAATCGGAAAAGTATTAACTAATATAGATTGATAGCAAAATGAACTTTCCCGCATGAAGCACCAAGTCGGTTAATAGAAGAACATCTAATATTTATGTATAAAAGAGGATTGTGAATTAAAAACAAAAAAGAAGATTGTATATCACAGTGCCCAATCTATGTCGGTTGCAAGTCCTTGTCGCCACAATTGTTGAAGCCTCCGGCCGACCCAAGACCAAAGTCTCACCACTGCTATATCATGCAGCCAATTGTCCAAAAGAGGGAAATAAATAAACTAATTGAGATATTCTTTTTCATCTTTTAAATGATAAAAAGAGAGGGAAAAAATGGAAATAACACAGCACGCCATCTTCAAGAACTGCCGGCATACTCGAAACCAAAACCAAAGCCTCCACCACTATTTTACCCTGCAATCAAGTGTCGAAAGGAAAAAGAGGGAACTAAATAAATTCATTAGAATCTTTTTCAAGTCTTTGAAATGATAAAATCAAAAAATAAAAATAAAAAATTGAACAACCCTCCACGTTCAAGAACTGCAATTTGAAATGCATCATACCTTAGAGAAAAAAGTTTACCATGGAGCCCCGCAACTGCATCTCACTGCTATTTCTTTTACAATCCTTTGGTATCTAGACAGAAAATTCAAAATCACCAAACATTCTAAAAGAAGTTTCTCCTTTCAATTAAAGAGTGTTCAAAATGACAAAAAATAAAAATATTTTGAAGGATTACTAAACAACTAATATATAACTGTCAAATGAAAACTAAACTATTTGGTAACACGCGATGGACCAATACAATTTTCTGAAACCAATAAAATAACCCTAGAGGGGGGGTGAATAGGGTTTATGAAAATTAATGAGGAATTTAAACTAAGCACAATCAAGAATCTCAATCAAACCAAGTAATACTTTAATGAAGATACTAACTAAACAATCTCAAACAATTATAGAGCAATAAGTAAAGAGATTGAGTTAGAGATACTTGACAAGGAGAATTAAATGGTTCGGCTTGAACTACCCTCAAGCCTACATCCACCTCTTCAAGGAAGTCCCTTGCAAGAGCACTAGAATCCACTAGCAACAATCTTCTTCCGGGTGAAGATGAAAACCCTTACAACACTTGGTGATATCCCCACACCAAGCACAAGCCTTGAATCCACAAAGCTCACCCAAGACTTGACAAACCCAAGCCTTGATCACAATCCTTTTACAAAGATCAATTGTGTACAAAAAACCCTCTTGAAAGGAAATGAGTACAAATGAAGCTCTAGTACAATAGAGAGATGAGAGAATTGATGACTTGAAGAATGCTCACTCTCAATCAAAGAATTGCTCACAAAGATGCTCTCTTTAATGATGTAAAATCATGAAGATGAAGAGAGAAAAGTTTAATCTATGAGCCTTGATGTTTCTCTAATGAATGGAGGCTTAGAATGTGGTTTTCATGGTGTAAGATGAAGTCCCAAATCATTTATATAGAGAAGATATGAAATATAGCTGTTAGAGGCATTGTATGAGCAAAACTGCCATTGTAGTCGACTGGATTCCCTCTAAACTAGCCGTTGTAGTATTGTCCTCGAAAATAGCGGTTGGAACTGAAATTTGCCCAATGCAGTCGACTCTATTGGAATGCAGTCGACTGTATTACCCTACTGCCTATTGGCTGCCTCACAGAACCCCCTTTCATATTTTAGGCATAACTTTCTCTAGAAAAATTGGATTGAGGTGCTATTTTTTGCGTTGGAAAGCTAATGAAAAGTTTTATCAAGATATGAAAAGATTAGCTCCAAAAACATTCTTGAGAAAATCTGAGTGAGATCCAAAGTTCACTCATTTTCAAGAACCACACTTGTGTGAAATGTTATGAACTCGCATGCAATGCACAAGGTGTCCTAAGGTCATTTTAGGCCATAGTCATCAATTCAAGCATCAAACAAAGACTAGTTACATAATAGTAAAGATCAATCATGATTGATAATAACTTAGCCTATGCATTCTTTCTTGCTCTTTGACATTGGACTTGATGAAGCTTCCATAGCATGTCCACTGTAACTTTAAGCTTCTTTAGCTTTAATCCATCTATCCAACTTCTCAAATGTATCTTCATGAGTGTGCATGTATATACCTACAAAGAATACACTCAAAGCACACATTAAAATATAATCAATGTGTAATTATCATCAAAACAAGATGTAGGCCTAGGTTATCCAACTATAGGGCTAACATTTTCATTCAATCATAAAATAAAAATCAAAGATTTGAATCTCACCCAATTTTTTTAACGGCCATTAAATTATGAAAATACCGACAAAAGTAATGATTAATGAACATGAAAACTAACCTTCAATGAGACATATTTGAGAAAGCTAATGGTGGGACATGCTTGAGAAATGACAGTAAAATCCTATTATGTATCACCTGATAGATGGATAAGAACGTTAACATGAAGAATGGACCAAAAATGTAAGATTAACAGTGCAAGGTGAAGTAGATTAAGAAAGGGGAAGGTTGGAGAAAGAAAAGGGTGGAGAGAAAAAAAAAAGAGTAACAAAAAGGAGAAGCGGAGGGATGGAAGGTTGGGCAAAACAAAAGAGAGGTTAATTTTGTTTGGGGTTTCAAAAGGAGGAAGTTGAGAAAGTGGGAGGAGTGATTGCAAAAGTTTAGGAGAGAGTTAGAGGTGGAAGCTAGAATTTAGGAATTTCATGCTCAAAAATCAGATTTAGATAAAACTTACTCCTCTGTGACCAATGACATGTTGCCACCTATTTTTTGTTTATAACATAAATTCAAAAATCTCAGAAAATTAGAATGGGTCTTTCAGAAGTAAAGAAACTATCAATCGAATCCTATATATATATATATATATATATATATATATATATATATATATATATATATATATATATATATATATATATATATATATATATATATATATATATATATATATATATATATATATAGATTCGTAAGATAAGATGCAGTGAATATGAGATCAAGTGATGCATGATCTTGGGCACGTGACAATGGCCCAAAGAGGAACATGCTTCCTATATACCGGAAAAAGTTAAAAATAATTTTATTCGACATTTGACCACATATTTATTGGTTCAAAACTAAAATTTGAAATTAAATCTTTTATGAAAATGTGATGACAGTATTAAAACAGATTTGAAGCATGCAAATCTTATAACACATATACATCGAAAATAGGTAAGTAATTAAAGTAAAAGAACCGCTGGCATGTGAGAGACGCGAATGAAATTTGCTGACTTAAAATCGATGTTGTCTCCCTTCGTGCAGGTTCTAACGAGGAACAACTATCCAAAATTTAACACAAAGGCTTAGCGATATCTCCTCTGATAGCACGACTACAGGAAGGCTTTCAAACCCGTCCAATCAATTGCCCACGAAAATAGATATCACAGAGTATAAAGTAAAGTAAAAATTTGAATATGATAGTTTTTGTAAGTATATTTTCTACTACAATCCCTTTATATATATAGGGAGTTAAAACTCTAAATAAGAGTCATAACTCTTAGTACCAAAATAAAGGGTTACAACCCTTCAATTTAAATTCAAATTAAATAAATGGTAGTTTTAAAACTTCCAACAATTCCCCACAAGTTTTAAAACTCCATAAAATCAATCAATAAATAATAAAATAACAAAATAAAATATTTAATATAAGGGGGCAACATAATACAATGCAGTGGGTGTAAGTGTCTTCAGGACTTGAACCTACACTTAGTGTATCAATTTCCATTTGAGGGAACGCTAATGGAATCTTACACCTTAAATTAGGTCCCTTTGGCCAAATTTCAATTTACACACACACACACACACACTGTATCTGATATAGGACGTGATTCTGGCGGGTTGGCGCTATTAATGGCCATTCACCCCAATCTTGATTCTCAGGGAGGTTTTAGGGAAGAGCCCAATCCCACGGTCACGGCCTCACGACGGCTCCCACTTAGGTGAGACCTCTAAGTGTACGGGTGACCTCGTACCTTGTGAAAATTACCGACTTGGTCTCATTAAGGATAAATATCCATTCTGAATGTCACATATAAGCATTATCATCATCACTGGAATGGGGAGGAGATACTCTCCTATATATAGGGTAATGCTTTTAATGAGTTCACTCTGTGTGGGTTGTTTCTACCCATTGAACCTTATTCACGAGATCTCCGATCACAAAGGTTGGGTTACTCCCGTAGGTGACTCCCTTGTAGGCTTAGCCCCATTCCCCTCGATGATTCATGTACACATTTTTTGGGTAAAGCCTTGGTTAAATTATCAGCCAAGTTCTTTTCACTTTTACAAAATCAAGTTGCACAACATTTTTGTTTATAGTCCTTTAATGGACTTATATCTCACTTGTATGTGTCTATTCAACTTCTTATTAGTATGAGTTTGATTTGTAAGGGCTATTGTATCCTTACTATTACAATGAATAGATATAGTCGGTAAAGGCTTTGCAACAAGAGGCATATCAAGCATAAGATTTCTTAACCATTATGTCTCTATACAAGTTGTGTCCAAAGCTATCCACTCTGCTTCCATTGTACTTCTAAATATGAGAGTTTGTTTCTTAGAACCCCAAGATATAGTTGCTCCTCCAAGCATAAATATAAATCTGGTGGTCGACTTCACATTTATGTTATCAGTTATCCAATTTGCATCACTGTACCCCTCAATCACATTTGGATAACCTCAATACATCAAACAATAGTCTAGGGTTCTTCAAAGATACATAAGTAACCTATTTAAAGCATTCTAATGTTCTCTACTCAGGTTATGGGTATAATGACTAAGTCTTCGAACCGCATAGGCTATATCCGGTCTTGTTCTATTGCTAAAATATAACAAAGACCCTATAATTTGAGAATACTTCATTTGAGACACAGGTTCTCCCGAGTTCTTATTCACGTTTATGCTAACATCATAAGGAATACTTATAGGAATAACATCATAATGTCCAAACTTCCTCAACATACTCTCTATAGCATTTGATTGAGATAAGGAGATCCTATTACGTGTCCTCTCTAGCTTCATTTCTAAAATAATATGAACTTCACCTAAATCTTTCATATCAAAATTCTTACACAAGTATTCTTTCACATTATTAATTGAATCTAAGTTTGTCCCAAAAATCAAAATGTCATCCATGTATAGACATAGGATAACATACTCTCCATTATCCTCTTTACAATAGAGGCATTTATCAAAGTCATTGATTCTAAATCTATACTTCAAAATTACTTTATCATGCCATTGCTTAGGAGCTTGCTTAAGTCCGTACAAAGACTTGTTCAACCTACACACTTTATTTTCTTGTCCTTTCACCTTAAACCGTTCAGGTTACTCAATATAAATCTCTTCATCCAAGTCACCATTCAAAAAGGCAGTCTTTACATCCATTTGGTGTATGACTAGCTTATATATAGTTGCTAGAGCTAACAAGGTTCTAATGTTAGTGATTCTAGGAACAGGAGAGTAGGTGTCAAAGTAATCTATTCCTTCCTTTTGAGTAAAGCCCTTGACTACTAATCTAGCTTTATATTTTTCTATGCTTCCATCAGGTTTTAACTTTCTCTTGAACACCCACTTACAACCTATTGGTTTGCTACCAGGTGGCAAGTCAGATAACACCCATGTGCTATTTTCCATAATATACTTAAACTCATCATTTATAGCCTCTTTCCAAAATGGTGCATCTAACGACGACATAGCCTCGTCATAAGTCTTAGGTTCTCCTTCGACTAAATATGTGAAAAACTCTTCTCCAAGATTTTTCTCAATTCTTCCTCTTCTACTTCTCCTAAGTTCCAGTGGAGAGTTGCCCTTGCTACTCATAGATATACTAATAGAATGATCACTAGTATCGGTTGAGAGTCTAGAATTAAGACTATGATTTTTAATCCGATCTTTAAATAGAAATACATCTTCAAAGTGTGTAGAATCTCTAGCTTCTATAATAGTATTATTGGAAATATCATAAATTTCCAAATTAATGACCAAAAAGCGGTTTGCAGTATTATTTTGAGCATACCCAATACAGACAGCATCTACAGTCTTTGGCCTTATTTTCTTTCTTTTGGGTTCCGGAATTGCTACCTTAGCTAAGCCTCCCCACACTTTTAAGAATTCCAACCTAGGAGACCTCTTTTTCCATCACTCGTAAGGAGTTTTATTATCTTCCTTAGAAATTGTTACTTTATTCAATGTGTAACAAGATGATAAAACGGCTTTCCCCCCCACAAGTTCTCCGGAGCACCGAAATTCAACAACATGACATTGACCATATCTAACAAAGTTCTATTTTTCCTTTCGGTAATGCCATTTGATTAGGGTGAATAACGAGGTATGACTTGTAAAACGATCCCATGATCTTCACAAAACCTTTTAAAAGCATTTTCAGAATATTCTCCACCTCTATCTGATCTAAAGGTCTTAATCCTTTTCTCGAGTTGATTTTCAACTTCTGTCTTAAAATTTTGAATTTGCTAAAGACCTCATTCTTTGATCTAATAAGATAAATGTAACAATACCTAGAGAAGTCATCTATGAATGTTACAAAATACTTATTGCCGGCTCTAGTAGGAGGTCGATTAGAATCACATACATCACTATGTATGAGTTCTAAGAGGTTTGTGTTTCTATGGACCGAACTATAAGGTTTCCTTGGTTGCTTTGCTTGTACACAAATCTCATACTTATGTTTAAGTTCTATAAATTTTCTTGGATGTAGACCTAGATTCATCAACTTTTGAATTTTCCCAAAGCTCACATGTCCTAACCTTTCATGCCAAATATCACTTGATCCAATATTAAAAACCGAAGAATAATTCCCATCAAACTTTTCAATAACACTCAACTTAAATAATCCATCACATACATAACCTTCACCAATGAGTACTTTATTCTTAGTTATTACAACCTTATTGGACTCCTTTAGAACTTTGTATCCATGTTGCACTAAGGAGGACTCGCCAACTAAATTCTTTCTAATATCGGGAACATGCCGCACATCACTAAGGCTTAAAGTCTTTCCGGAGGTCAGCTTTAAATCAATCTTTCCAACTCCTAGCACTTGTGCAGCAGTATCATTTGCTAGCGTCACGCTTCCTCCACTTGTGTTCTGGTAAGATTTAAATAAAGTATGATCACAACAAACATGGATGTTAGCTCCAGAATCTAACCACCAATCATGATAGGTAAAATTTACTAAGAGAGGATAATGATCAAACCTAAGAGGAGGTTCAGCATCTACCAACATGTTCACTCGGGCATTTTGATTACTTTGCTTGGACTTGTCCTCTTCCGTCTTTCTATAGAAACAATCCTTGGCCTTGTGGTTCGTTCTCCCACAAACGAAGCATGGCTGGAGCACCTTCTTTTCTTTGCTCTTATTATCCCCATGGTTATTATGGTTTCAAAAATGGTTAGATTGGCGATGCCCCCCACGATTATGGTTACGTTCCGACCATTATTGTGGTGGTTATGATTGTTGTGACCATTTCTAGAACTATTGGCCCTTGGGTTGAAATGACTAGGATTGTCTGACTCCTTGACATTTTCCATGAGGTTGACCTTGGCTGCCATAGAATTTGATTGTTGGCCGTCCAACCTATGTTTTTCCTCTATCCTTAAAGTATTCAAGGCTTGGGTCAAGGTTAAAGCTCCTTGTCTATGCCTAAGGGACTTAGCAAAATCTGACCAAGAGGGTGGCAATTTGTCGATGAGGCAAGAAACCTTAAAGTCTTCACTAAACCCACTCCCTTTCATCTCAACAAGCCTTAGATAGTCTAGGAATTCATGGACTTGCTCATTTATAGTTTTTCCATCTACCATGACAAACTTATAAAAGGAGGATGCATTAAAATGTTCTATACCGGCATCATCTATACCATATTCTGCTTCTAAGGCATTCTATAGATCCTTAGCCTTTGCGGTAGTGCAATACACGTTATACAGAATTTCAGAAAGAGCACTAAGAATCCTATTGAGGCAATGGAACTCAATTTGATGAGGGGTATACCACGAAGAGGTAGAATCAATGCTAGATTCATTAGGCTCCTCAATGGCTGTAATTAGCCCTAACACTGTAAGCCAATACCTCATTTGATTTTTTTCATCTCTTAAAGTTAAGGCCATTGAACTTCTCCAGTTTAACAGTGTGGGTTTCCTCTAGTGGTGCCATAAGAGATTACAAGGACAAAGGATATTTCAACTGCACAATTGTAAAACTGCAATTTCAATATATAGTTCTACTAATGCACAAAAAATTAAACCCTCAAAATTATTGTGCTAAATATTTCACAAAGTAGAACATTACACTAAAAAAAATAAAATTGTCAAATTATTTCAGTAGCAACTGTTAAACAAGAAAAAGTATGCCACTGATTTTTTATTTTATATATATAACTGAAATTCAGTGCACCACTTTCTGAAAATGGGTTTTAAAACTTGCTATGGCTTCTAGAAATTAAACATGCACCGTTCCAAATGCCTTTGAAAAGACTGGGTATATGGCAGAAACTTATAGCCACTAGAGTTAATATGAATTCAAAGTAAGAAGACCACGAAATTAAAAGGAAATGCAATATAGAGTAAAATAATGGCAACCAATGGGTTAGAACTCTTTAGACAAAGTGGGCAGAAGCTTGAAGATGAATAACAAAACTGGGCAGTGGCTTTTAATATGAATCACATGCAAACAGACAACACCCACGGTGAGAAGAAACGGTAATGTGGCAAAAAATGTAGCCGGTGGAAATGAAATTTAAAAGTTTCAAAATTACGAAACCAACTTTGTCAACAACGATTTTAAATTGTTGGTTTAAAACTAAATTTTGAAATTAAATCTTTTATGA
Source organism: Escallonia herrerae (assembly GCA_033070095.1). Lineage (NCBI taxonomy): Eukaryota > Viridiplantae > Streptophyta > Magnoliopsida > Escalloniales > Escalloniaceae > Escallonia > Escallonia herrerae. The sequence goes on along the minus strand of JAVXUP010001005.1, from coordinate 104,300 downwards.
AAATGTGATGACAGTATTAAAATAGATTTGAAGCATGCAAATCTTATAACACATATATATCGAAAATATGTAAGTAATTAAAGTAAAAGAACTGCTGGTCCTGTGTGAGACGCGAATGAAATTTGCTGACTTAAAATCGATGTTGTTTCCCTTTGTGCAGGTTCTAACGAGGAACATCGATCCAAAATTTAACACAAAGGCTTACAGCGATATCTCCTCTGCTAGCACGATTACAGGAAGGCTTTCGAACCCGTCCAATCAATGGCCCACGAAAATGGATTTCACAAAGTATAAAGTAAAGTAAAAATCTGAATATGATAGTTTTTATAAGTAAATTTTCTACTACAATCCCTTTATATATATAGGGAGTGAAAAATCTAAATAAGAGTCACAACTCCTAGTATCAAAATAAAGGATTATAACCCTTCAATTTAAATTCAAATAAATGGTAGTTTTAAAACTTTCAACAATATTTAGGGAGCAAGATAATTAATCTATTGGACTACTTTTGTTCCGTCGAGGGTGGGGGGGGGGGGGGGGGGCTTTATTTTCATCACAGGCCTATGGGATAAAAGATGATGGGCCATTGTAAAAGAGGAGGTGCACTACCACCCATTACCGGCATAGCACCCGTCTCTGCAGAAACCATCTCCGCCACTACCCTTCTTCCTCGATCGTCTCTCTTCTCTTTAAAGTGACTGTGGGCGCAACTAGTGGTGTTCGTCAGTGTGTGTGTTTGGCTGGTGGTGGATGAGGCAGGCTATGATCTGTGGGTTATGAAGTTGGTGGGGTTGCGCGTTTAGATGGTTGTTGCAATGGTGGTGGTGGGCTTGTTGATGTTGTGGCGTATTGACGGTGTTCGTGATGGGCGTCCAGATCTGGTCGTGTGTTGGTGGCAAGCATCCTGATGTAGTGGTGTGTTGATGGCGTTGGTGGTGTGATGGTAGGTTTAGGATGGTGAGATGGTGAAAACTCTTTTAATGGTTTGAAAATTTTGTGAGTTTTTGTTGATGTGTTTGGATATTTATTTTCACATTAATCTCGACATGAAACTATGGTTAATGTCATATGCAAACACTCTTAGTAATAATTTTACCAACACTTTTCTTATTGTCATCAATCCAATGCCACGAAGAACCAGGAATGCAACCAAAACGTTTTACGCGACAATGGTCTCAAGAGGGAGAAAGAAGGTCATGTATACAAGGGAAGAATATTGGTTCCCATGGTGAAGGGTCATGGACTCATGGCCAACAATAATGTTCAAAATGTGCTAGCCTTTTAAGAAAGAAAATAAAGAGAAATTCAACCATATGGGTCAGGAAATGATAGATAAATGTAAGTTTGTGGGCTTCACTTAAGCCCACTCCTTGAGGGACCAAAATAGAGCACCACAGCCTGGAAGTGTGAACGGGCCTTCTGAAGATATTGAATACCTGGCCGAACCTCGTTTGGTGGCTTATAACTAACATCACAAACCAGTAATACACCACCCTGCCCAACCCAAACTTACAGTAAACGCTGGAAATAAAATTTTGAAGACCTCTTTTTTTAGCATAATAGCATGTTTTGCAACTAAAAACTGTGATTACTGACTAATGCTTCAAACCTTAGTTGCATGGAGTGGGGACGGGAAGCATAAATATCCGAAAGAATATAAGGTCAGGAGTGACTTTAATAAATAATTGCGTAAAAGGAATTACTATCCGTTAGATATATCGTACACTTAGCTATTGTGTACACACCATTTTCCTTGTAAATACCTTAAGTGATAGTGAGTTGTTATTCTGTGCTACTCACATCCAGCTACTTGCCTTAGAAAATAACGAAGGCAAAAGTTATTTTGCTGTTGTTGTTTATAGAGAGAGACACGGGAAGGGAGGGGGGGGGGGTAGTCAACAATGGAAATGACGCTTTAAGGACTTGAAGGAAGAGAGAAATAAAGAATTGAGTTGAAAATGACTTGATCTTTAGTGCTCTCCAACTTGTTTCATACATTTATGTCCAACTGACAGAATCAGATTCCGATGGATGTCCTAACTTGGAATTGCAACAACCAGTTTCTGAAGGAGAAACGTCACCATATGAGGAGTTTCGTGCTACTAAGTTTCAAACATTGTTGTTTATATGATCATTTAACAAAAGAAAGTAAAAGGAAAGCCAAAAGGTAGGTTAATTTCAGTTTCTGCACCTTTAGCGACAAAAGGTACAGCAATTGCCCTGCAGGTTCATTGTAGGTCTAAGTAGCAAGCCACTCACTATATGCGTCATGTCATAATTCAGAGACGACTTGGATTTTCTGCTACAAAGTACAAATGCTCAAGTTATCAGGCCACAAGACTGTGTGTAACCTCAGAACATACTTCTTGCCTCAGGTCGACAGTATGCCATACATTTCCAATGTAAGGCAGACCAATGCACCGGAGAACAGTCAAATTCCTGAAGAGCCAGGAAGCGCGTTATCGGAAGAAAAAAAGACTAGAAACGACCTCGTTCATTTGGTTAACGTTTCGATTTTTGCCTTCGGGAAGAGCAAGAAGATTATGGTTTAAATACAACAGCATGTACCCATAATAGACACAAGTTATGCCAATCAAAAAGAGTAGGCTCAATTACAGACATTCCAAAATGACAGAAATTTACATAATGAATCCCCCTCCCCCACCTCTTCAAACCAAAAACACAACCCCAACAATTAAACCAATTGACTTGATATATACCTGAAATGTTAACTTCGACTGCCTATACAATGATCTGAATTCTGAGCATGAATTGTCTTTTCCAATCTCTCTTTGCTTGGCCCCAGATAGAATAAGTGCGATGTTTACATGTAAAATTATCAGCTGGTATTCATGGAGTCAGTGGAAACTGATTTTGAGGCATCCAAATGATTTAGTCGACATGTTCCAAGAAGGAATTCTGGGAGCTCTTCCCGTGTATTGCCCTGGGAAAAGATTTGTTTTTGAAAGAGTTAATTGCATGGAAGACAGCATCATTTCAATGCATTGTTACGATAGATACATGTCTAACCCAGCAATGCATTGGATGCATTTTTTGGCTGTCGTTTTGTCGTTACAATGCAACTTTTTACCTGTATCAAAAAGGCCATTTCTATAACCAGATTGTTGAGGTACCCAAGAACGAGACTCACAACACCCCTTGCCACCGTTGATGAGCCCACATCGATGCCAAGCTGAAAATTTAGATACATTTCAAGGTTAGTATATCACAAGCTACTATAATGGGTAGGTGGCGAGTGTAACCAGTACGTTCAGGAACGAGTGCGTGCAATGTGACAAACTGCTTGAGAATACTACTTTATTACCATTGGACTTTTCACAATCTAATGGTCGATTGCTATATTGCTAGAGAATATTACTTCCAAGAACCTACTGTAGAGCACAAATGATGCTCTCGAGTAAACAATTTTCCAAATTCATGACTTATAGAGTAAACGATTTTGCATATGTACCTCCAAGTAGTTCTTCCCACGAAAATAGTTTATTTCTAGTGCTTGACCCACCAAACAAGCCTTCTTTCCCACACTTTGCTTTACTATCCATGAGCCCTATGAGAACAAATATCAGAAATGCTTAAACAATGAGCTCAATGCACTGGTTTCACTTAGAAAATTAGGAACAATCTAACACTAAAAAAGGGAACAAGGGAGAGACCATTGCATTTCGGAGGATGATAACACTCTAGAACCAACTAGTTGTTTGATTCCTCTGCAAAAACACTAACCTTAGAAATGTACGGTATGAGCTTAAACCTTGAATTCCTATATGCGTCATCTTCATTGACGAATCGTTCTAGTAAAGGAGCTTCTTTCAAGGGAGTTTTCATCATGTAATATAGGGCCAGACTAAATGGAGTGGTCCCTGGTACCTGATTCAATGTGCTAAGCATAGTAAAAACACAGCATATTACATCATACGAAAGCATGCTATGACGACAGAACAGCAAACCTGTATATTAACAATGAAAAAGAATTCTGGGCCACCCTGTGCTGCAAATTTCTGCGAAGTTCGAATAGAGTTTGCATAAGACACAGACATGCTTTTTGGGAGTTGTACATATGATTCTGGGAGATGATTTTGAACTCATAACTTGTAATGGCAAGAAATACATGAATATAGATAAAACCTGAACAATCCCTCCAGGGCGGCCACCAAGGTCATCTTCACGCTTGTCAGATCTTAGCCAATCTGCAGCAACCATTTCCATCAACGTGCCTTCTGCTTTTATCTAGTGAAATAAAAATTTAGATATTTAGACTTGAGAAAGAACAAGACAATTCTTTTAATCTTAGCGTATATTGTGATCTGAGTTCCAAGTGCAAAACTAAAGAGAAGGAAACGAACCGATCAAAAATGATTACACTACGGAAACAATGACATAATAAAATTAAAAAAAAAACATCATTTATGGAGTCCTCACAAGTGAGGAAATGAATTGGGCCTGTTTCTGTTACCACTAGATACATTTATGGATACCATATCTCTTTGCATGCAAAGACCTTTATTTACCAATCATAGAGAACAGTGCTAGACACTATTCAGAAACATGATGCACATAATACGCTTTATGGAGCAGTGACTTACATTAGCTGAGAATGCATATCCATAGGTTTGGCTGTCGCCATCACTATATTCATCATTATATTCTCTTTTGCTGCAATTTACAGCTTAAAGTTCAACATGGTTTTTTAGATTTGTATAAACTTCAAATGACCTATTAGGAGTTAAAAGAAAAAGATGAAATTGAATAAGAACCTTCTGACGGTCTTCCAGATAATTCTCTCCGCGAATTAGAAATGATGATGGATCTGCAGCTATCCAACTGCAAGGCAGATAACAACTTGAGTCTTTTGGAAGAGTGGCTCCATAACAGTATGATATACTGTCTTGCCACGTCACCTCATTTAAGTCCATATAGCCTTTCTTCTGAACTGCAGCAAAACAAACACGCATTCATCAATTTGTGAATCACTCACCTGTGCTAAACAATCCTTACACTGCTATTTATTCTGTCCATCACCCTAAGATGGGCTTCATCATCCTAACGGGACTAACCTGCAAGATCATGTAATTTCTTCACAAAATTGGCAGCTGAAGACAATTTGGGCTGGTATGAATCCTGCATATATTGATGTCAAGTAACGACATAAGAAAACAAAGGAGCACTAATAAACTATGGAATGCTTCAGCAGTATAGCAAGCACAATAAACTAGGGACATATAGGAATTTCATGGCAATAAATTCCATTCGTTGACTTCCACATATAAGTTGAATGACAAAAATTTGAGTAATCCCACAGCAGCTTGATGAAAACAAAATACAGTCATCTCGAATCTGCAGTCGACCCCAATTTCACGTGTTGAAGAAAAAGGAAAGAAACTTTATACTCTTCAGAGCAATGTGAAAGGCGAGTTAATGAGTTGAACAAAGTGTTCACGGAGGAATCCAATTTGGCATTAAAATCTAAAAATGAACTTACTTTAGATGTAAGTTAATAAACAGACGAAGATAAAATGAGGAATAATAAAGGTGTAAAAGCTAAACCAAAATTACTAATATTATTGGAAAAACCATCAACCATCCAGAAAACCCTTTCTGAACGACTCTGACTATCAGGACTGTAAAGATCAATAGAACTTGACACCGTACCATCTGTAGTATAATGAAAGAAAACCGCTTCTTGTCCTTGAATTGTTAATATATGCTCATTCACCGAAGAACCATCCACCAAAGAAGTGTACATCAAAGTTACTAGCAAATGACACATAAATTGTGAATATTTGAGACACTTGCAGCAAAGTATTATTCATAACGAGAAACAAGCTTTGGAATCAGAAATTATAGAACGAAGCCAATCTCTTAAAGTTTGTTTGTACTACTAGAGGTAAGAGTTCAAGTTTGGTGACCAGTCAGTACCAGATAGTGGCAGTCCGGACTCAAGTCGGAAGGCCATTCATGCTCTAGTTGGTCATCATCTGACGGTTCAGGAACATCAAAAAATTCATCCGTCGCATCTTTTAGTCCCATGAGGCTTGATGACCCTGAAAGCAGTTTCTCAGCCTCCTCTGCCATTTTGTCATCTACTCTTAAATCAATTTCTGTCTTGATATCCTCTTTCTCAATTAGTGACAGCCCAACATCTCTTGACAATTCCCCAGATGAAAAATCAGAAGAGAAATTGTTCCCTGATTTTGCTCTAAACAGTTCTCTCAATGCTGCAAGTCATAAAAACAGATAGATTAACTGTTTACTGAAGAAAATTCCCCATTGAAAACAGCTTAAATACGTCATACACAATTCTTTCAATCTAGTACCTGCAACTCTCCCAAGCATTCGAATAGTTATGGATCGAGCAGGCGATTTTTGTAGATAGGACTTCCAAAACTTCCAATCAATGGCAAGCATATGCTTTACAACAGACTCTTTTCCCTGGTTCAAAGGAGTTACCACATACCCACCACCTGCAAGGTAACCAATTTTATATTGATAAAACAGGAGAAAATATTGAAAATGTTGAAAATATAGACAGTGCATAAATTGTAGAAATGAACCAAGAGGTTCTCCGAGCAGGAAAACATAAGAACATTGTTTCTAAATTATGAATGTAGTCACTCTTCTCAATTTGTTTGCGATATGTGGGACAAATTAATATACAACTTTTAAAAGTCGGTCACAGAGATCGAAGAAAGCAATCTATTTATGCTCTTTAGTACCTGCTTACCACAGGAAGTGATTAGGTTGAACAGCCTTCGTCCCGATCTTGCTTGGCCACTTCCCATTTCATTTATGAGTTTAGCTTAATTTGACACCATTTCTGACTAATAGTACCATTGAAAGTTTGGTACAACTAAGATTGCTTCCCTGTGAATTTATGGTTCTTAAGAATTTAGATGTGTGGCTATGATATATAATTCTTTGGGTTGCATTGCAGCAACTAACCCAATAAATAGCACTGCCTGTTGTTTCCAGGGCATGCAAGCGACCTACGGCAAGCGAAACTTACTCGACACTGTATGCAAGGTAGCTCGGGATGTGTTCTTAGCCCATGAGGCCAGCGAGATGTTCTTTAGATACAGTAACAGTTGTGGTCTGTCATAGAGCCTGAAATCCAGCTTCCGGACCTGTGCTCAGCTATATCGGGGGAGAGATCAAGGTAGCTCTGGATTGAACTGGGTCTACTATCATCCTATTATACTCTTCTAAAGCAAGATACTTTTGGTCTGTATAAATCTTCAGATGACGCGAGTAATAGTTAAGCAAATGGGAACAATAAGGAAAACAATGAAACATGTTAATAAGTACCACGTGTAATCTTTCATGGGGCATACACAGAAGTGGGAAGTTTCATAAAGAATACATAGCTCTCGAGTTCTTCAAATTTCGTGCTATAAATGCAAATCAACATTAATCATTTCCTAAGTAAGATATAGTAGTTTCCTATTCAAAGCAAACATTACTTTTAAGGCAGGCACGGACATAGCCATGTTGTGGTGGGCACTTTCTGTGGAACACGGAATGATAAAGAATAACTGCAGTAGAACCACCCAAATGAAGTTAGGGATGAAAAATGCGTAGTAGATTGGCATGTTAATCACCAAAATTTTCTCAGATGTACCATATGTGCCATCGCCCTCTCTTCTCCAGTAACGCCGCACCAGCAAATCTCTTCGCTTCATCCCCCTGCAAATGATGAGGCGTTAAACACATTTTCAGCAAGTTCCATTCCTGCAGAAGAGGTTGCATGTCTGACCATGGTAGCCAATCTTTATAGAGTTGCACGTGAACTATATCCGTGTGCCCATCAAGGTGCTCCACCACGCTGCTTCGAGAATAGCAGAAGTCCCATCTGCAAAACAACTTTCTCGCTTAACCTCTATATATGAGCAATCTAATATCAGGGGAGGCAAAATATAAGAACTGATACTAACTGTTTAACTGATTGTGAATACAGAAATCAAAAGTGGCAACCCGCAAGTGAATATGAGATGGAAGTAGGAAAACCACCATATGTTCCCCATCATGATTTTTCACAGTTAAAAAAGTGAACAACATTCCAGATCTTTACAGAAACTCATTGCCTTTCTCATTCTCACTAATAACAAACTGCTATACAACTTTTAAGATTAAAGGGAGAAAAAGAAGGCAACCCTCCCAAATTCATGAAGCTCATGAGTAGGTTAATTTAATTCTTTTTAAAATATCTATTTATGGACATGAGGGGCAGCCATATTCAAGCCTGTAAACGGAACTGGACTCTGTTTGTGTAGTTCACACGAAAGTATCCACAGACCCAAGAAATTATAACACAGATCTTCATACAATTTGTCAGAACATTATCACCTCAACATAAGAGAGGAAATAAGTTCTTTCTATATGCGGAAACATCTAAATAGTTGGTTATTAGCTACTAATACAATAATGCAGTGGGTTTTACAAGTCCATTTGGAACAAAGAATTTGACTACTTCGAGGGAGGAGAACATGACATTATTCTATCTGCAGATGACTTGATATAAAGGTTCAACAGTAAAATTGTATATGAGAAACATAAAGAACAGTGTGCAAATGATTACTTGGATCGTCATTGTTATTGCATATTCCGTTATTAATACGAACTAAGTTTTTGGAGAATAGTAATCTTACTCTGATCTTGAGGGACCAAGAGACATGAGTGTCCGGAAGATAGCCTCTGAAGTTCCTTCAACAACACCAACAGCCATTATTGCTGGGTGATCATCCCAATGCTGAAAATAGCAACATGTTACTTCCAACAATAAAAGCAACTTCCACACTGTGATGCTTACAAAACCAACAAAGAGACCTACCCTCCCACTTGAATCTCTATCATTTGCCTCTTTGAATAGCCGTAACCCTGCATAGGAGGTAAAATATCAGCATTTTGTATTTGACCACCTGCGAAGCTAATAAAGGCCCAGTGCATACCGTTTTGACAACCAAAAATTTTCCATGGTGAAGGGGCAATGACATCAGATGTCATAGCATCTACATGCATGGAAGCAGCAGAGGCCCAGTCTACAGATTTTTTATGTTGCGTCCTCTTCGAAACATTCAAACTGTCAAAACAAAGCTCACTGCTTAATTAGGGGCATCCATCCAAGCAAGATTTAAACAGAAAATGGACAATTTGAGGGAACTGAAAATGAAAAAGAAAACATCTGATACTGGTATTTGTAAACTTTTATTACAACTGCCAGGAACAAGTGTACAACCTAATAGGATGTTGGTGAAATGTGCAGCTACAAGTTTTGAATAGGCCCAATGAGTAAGCACAATAAAGGTTCAGCTAGATTTTCATCAAGTAGAAAGCAACATTAATGACGTGAAGTGTCTGGGAGATAAGCTGAGGTCAATCTCTCAAAATGTCATAAATCAGTTGTGTTGGGTACAGGTATATGTCTTTCCATGTCCAAGGAAAAGAATCGTCCAAATCAAACAAGAAAGAGAGCTGAAGGTATTTTACCTGAAAGGCTGCCACTTTCTCTTTGAACTACTCATTAAATTCTTCCCTGGTTTTACAGCTATGTCCTGTAGAGATCGAATCCATCTAGCAGCTTCTTCTGGACTGCTTGCTCCCAACTACAAATATGGAAAAAGGCTAAAATACCAATAACTATACAGTCAAACAAACATTCATGATAAGAAGTGATTCCCACCTTAAGCTGATCATTGTGATTAGAGGTATTATACAGGGTGAAAATGAAGAAGATCTACAAAATAGGGAAAATGTAAGCAAAAGGAACTGAAAGATGTGTGTTGCTTTTGCATAGAAGTTCCTTTTTCACGTTTGGGAAGCAATTTAATGTAAGCTGCATACTTTTCTATGGTAGCTCTCCCTTCCATTGTCTGTGACCCTAATACAGGAGTCTATAATTGCACTTCTCACTGGCTCCTGAGGAAAGATAAGTTCATTAAATAGCTAAGCTTAAAAAGAATCACAATAAAGCCCAATCAGTAATTGCATCAACTACTCGGCAATTTGCCGAATTAGCTCATTTTTCCAATAGATGTATAACTGATGGAATTACCACATTCAATCTTGTAAAACTATTTTGCCGTATCCAGAAACTGCTATGCAAGGTAAACAACATTTTTGGAAGTAACTGCCAGCTTAAGCAAATCCCATCAATCTGTTCTACATCTCGAGATACAGCTAGACAATCTCACAAAACTGTAAGCGTAGATTGACTTTTGGTTTTAAACTTCCATAGAACACTCTATTTACCAAATTAGGAATTTATGTCAGGTGATATTCTCAGCTTAACTCAAGGTGGGAGGGTGATGCCTCACTGGGCCCCACCTCAACCCAACTTCCTAAATCTTCAATGTAAAACTGAACACTTTCGAAGCTCCAACTTGCATGATAATGTTCACAGAAATACAAACAAACGTTGTCTATGCACACAAATCTAAGAAGGGAAAAATGCGTGGAGCTTGTAAACTTATAACATGAAATGGAGAAGGTCTAAGTTCTAGAAAAGCATTATTAAAATAAGTTAAGATAGGTGAGAGGGGAAGAAAAGGGTTCGTGTGGCTGAAACCCAAATAGCTTAGTCTTATGGAAAAGGCTAAGCAGAATTGATCTCAAATTTGAGTCATAAGGGACAAGATGAATCATCTCCACCGTTGGAATTGACCAAAAGTTGAATAAGTGAGCAGACAACGATCCATGGTTATCCAACAACAGAACAAGGAATTACTTGGTTCCTCCACTTTATTCCAAAGGCATAGGAGCCTAAATCTTGGTCTTTAGTGTTCTAATTGCGTTTGAAAGATCAAAAGCAATCCAAAATATTATGTTAGTTAACTGTTAGACAAAGACAGGACTGTCAAATGGAACATTGCATGCAAACTATTGCTATAAGCAACTAAAACAAAACCCAAGAACAACAGAAGAAAACAGGGATTGCAAAGCATGTGTTCATACAATTACATAAACCACAACATATCAATTCCTCATGGAACCAGAAACCCCTTTAACCAAAGAATTTAGAAAAATAAAAAAGATACACGCCCAATTCAATGATTCTAGAAACACAAAATCAGCCAAACAACAAAAGAGAGAAAAATTTTAGACAAAAATCAAAGAAAATCAGTGCATACAATGTACCTCTCTGTCTGAACGGGGTACCGATTTGAAGCTCTTGAGACAATTCTCCTCGAGAATGAAGTACCTTTTACGCGAGTATTGCAGCCCGAACCGGTTGAAACGTATTAAATAAAGCCAACTCTCCATTTTTCCATCAGTTTTTGGAACACCCATTTGAAAAAATCAATGAAAACCAACTCTGAAAAACCCAAAACCTGTTGATATCAATGAAATTAACCCATGATATGTACGAGTCTTTTTATTTTTGAAAATTTGCCAAGAATGTTGCAAAATATAAAGGTAGAGAGGCGTCTATTGGTTGAAATTACAAAATGGAAAGAAGTTGGTAATGGGAAGGAGACGATCCTCTGATCCCACCAAAGGGAATCAGAGAATCAAATGCTGAATTCCAGTCCCTTTTGGATTTTCAGGCTAACTTCCAAACTTTCCTTCTATTGTTCTCCTCCCTGTTTTAAAAATAACTGTGTTGGTGTACGTATCAGGTATGACACCAAAGGTTGTCTATAATGTCATTTTACCCAACTACCCTTTTCATGCATACACAATCAGTACCTGTTGAAAACATTATTTCCTTCACAGAATTTACTTCACCACCAAATAATATTTGCAAGTTGTAAAGCGGTGTCACTATTTTTGGTAATTTTTTTGTGAGCAAGAAGGGCTTACTTGCTGATTTAGGCATGTAGTGTCAATTTGATCTCCATTGATGATACATAATCCAATCGTGTAAGCAGTTTATATGTTTTCTTTTTCTGCTATTGGGATTTAACAAATTCGATTCATCGACACTTTATAACATCTTTCAAGATGCTCAAAACACAACTATATACTTTCAAATTGGTTGAAATATGTTTAGGGATTAACTTTCGAAACATTTCATAGTACTCTATGGAAACACAAAGAAAAGAGAAGATAATCCATAGTAAAATAAGATTTCAATAAGTATTTTTGAAAAACACCCATTCATTAACTAGTAAAGGGCAGTATGGTCAAAGGGGAACTTCTGTCCCCTCAGGGGATGAAAGAAAAGAAATTGTTTCCTACCTCAGGTAAAACTGATAATTGTAGTTGGCATCTCTTAGAATTAAAGAAAGATGACTTGTAAGATGAAATCTCAAATTAGACAATAAATGTTTTTCCAAGTTTGTTCTTAACTCATGGTTAGGAAAGAAACTTAGAAGTGCCTTAGGGAGGATCCCAAAGGCCTAGTATTATTATCATTAATTTAAATAAATATATAAATATTAATAATATGCTTTTTGGCATAAAAATAAATAAAAATAAGGTCAGAGGCCTGTGGAGGCAGTGAGGCAGGCATCCAAGTGGATGGAGGTCATTCTTTTTTGATTTCTCAAATGCCTTTCAAAAGAACAGATTTGCCCATTTCAATGCTCTGCTAATCTCTCTGTTTTACCTCTTACCTGGTCAAACCAACTTCAACTGTGTGTGTGTGTGTGTGTGTGTGTGTGTTGGCAACCTAGCTTAGCCAAGAAAGATGCCAGGCTCACTTCTAATAGGCACCTTTGAATCCTCCGTACATTTGGGTGATGCCAGGGATTATAGTCTTAGCTTTAAATTTTGAACAAGCAGATGGTCATTAATTAGGATTTAAATGTTCCAGAATAGTCCGGGAATTACAGTTTACAAGCAAGTTTTAGTCTCATTGTAAGACCATTTGCAAATTAACTTTTCAGACTGCTCATAATGAATCTGTAGTTACATGTTGCATAACTTAGGTATGCAACATGTTGGATACAACCCAATAATATTGTATGTACAATTTTTTTTTTAAAGGAGTAAGAACTCTACCATTGGTAGTTAAGATAGCAGTCGGATAACATTCACATCCGATAGAAATTGCAATAAAACTAAATTATATGGTTGTTTTTTTTTACAATAAATACAAGCTAAAACTAATTAAAACTGGATAATTAAAGCCTAGAACTAGAACTGGATTGAAACTAAATAAACAACCAATCGAAAGCTAAACAAAATGAAAAGCCAAACAAATAACTACACGCACAAAACAAGACACCAACTATAGCCAGCTGTCATCCACATCTGAATACAAGCCACGTGCCTAGACGCCAGGAGCCCACCCGCACGTGCATCTCCATGCGTCACGTTCGCCGCATGCAATGTCACTGTTTTTATTCTTAAGCAGCGGAGATTTCACGCTGAGGACCCTCTGACTGACGAGTCACTGTTTGCTTGTGTTGGACTTCGCATGTCTGCTCATGTACTCTTGTGGGCTTGTTTAGTCTCGTTCAAATTTTGACCACAATAAGAACAAAAAAATACACTGTATGCGACATAAAAACACAAGTCACATATTTACGTCTATGGAGTAGCAATCAAGACATGATGGTCATGTCGAACTAAAAATACACTTGGGAAACTTGTCGCCTCATGAAAGAATAAACCATAGTAGCATAGAATGTCGTTGTGTCAATCTCTCTTGAGTCTCTCAACTGCACAGCTAAAAGCCTTTCTATATGTATAGCAAATGGCTTTTCACACTTGAAGTGTTCAATTCTTTACAAGCATTTATTTAGACAATAACTATGACAAACACGTGGCTTCATTAAATGGCAATCATGTAATATAATGTAATTCTAGCGTATAAATGGTTTATTCAAAGAGAAGTTCTTTTTGCATAACTGCATATTCAATTTTCCCTTATCGGCAAATTCAAATGTATTGCTGTGACATAGAAAATCTTTACTACAACAACTTTTCAATATTGTCCTTTTGAGATTAATATCAAAGTTTAAAATTTTTTAACGTCCCCGGCCCCCAACCAAAAAAAAAACCCAACACACCAGATTTTCTTTCACCACATTCTCGCTTATCTTAACCACATCGGCGGCAACCCCTCCCATGGGCACAAGGAAGAGCTGTCGCTCACTGCCTCCGTCATTTCCCACCACCACCTTCTTCCCATCTCACAATCGTTCGTTGCTTCCTCCCCGCCATTGTTTGTCGATTCCTGGCCACCTTGTCGAGGGGATGCAACAAACCACTTATGCCAAGGAAAGTGGGTTCGCCGCCGACGTGGAGGTGCCACAAGGAATGCAGTCCGAGTCAGATGCCAAGTGTAATGATGTGGGACACAACAAGGGCAGAGATCAAGTGCTTTCCAAACAGAGCCTGAGCGTGGCAGTGCTGCGAGGGCGATGGCGCAGGGTGAATACACGATGACAATTACAGTCCAATGCTTTGGTCCAGAGTCAGGATCCTGTATATTTCTCTCTCTAGGATTCTAGAGTGAGAAAGTGAAAATGTCAGAGTTCCGTGAATCTAAAAATCTAAAATCCTTCAAATGAATTCTCAAGACCTCTAATTATAGAGGTTGAGATGATGATGTCATCACGCGACACGTGACGCTCCCTGGGAGTGACACGTCACTGAGGGGTCCACAGCTGCCAGTGCTCCACGGATTGTCGAATCGCATATTCACCCGGCCTGCCTCGCACAGCGTTGCTTTGTCTGTCTGGAAAGACTGCTTCCATAGCGTCGGTGTGGCCAGAGAACCCCCTTGATCTAGCCACCAATCCAAGCCCTTGCAGAGTCTCACAGGCCTGGCAGCGGTGGGGAAGACCCGATGCCCAGCTGCCAGGTGAACTAGGCGCAATGCCCTCCGAAGACCTGCTCCCATCTCGATGTGACCCTGGGGTCATAGTCCCTAGGGGTGCTGACGCGAGCCCCCAGTGTCGGAGCACGTAGGCCAGTCACGAAGGCACCCTGACAGAGATAGTGTCCCGAAGGAGTCGCCTATCCCGCTGCGAAGGGTCCTCGTGCCGGAGCACTACGAACGGAGCCCTCCCAAAATGAAGACGGCGATAACTTTATGGTAACGAGCCTATCCCGCAACGAGGGGTCCTCGTGCAGGAGCACTACAAGTGAAGCCCCCCAGAATGAAGAAGGCGATGGCTTTGTGGTAACGAGCCCATCCCGCTGCGAGGGGTTCTCGTGCCGGAGCACTACGAGCGGAGCCCCCTGGAATGAAGACGGTGATAGCTTTGTGGTAACGAGCCTATCTAATGGCGGCGATGGCTTTGTGGTAACGAGCCCATCCCGCTGCGAGGGGTTCTTGTGCCGGAGCACTACGAGCGGAGCCCACTAGAATGAAGACGGCGATAGCTTTGTGGTAACGAGCCTATCCAATGGCGGCGATGGCTTTGTGGTAATGAGCCCATCCTGCTGCGAGGGATACTCATGCCGGAGCACTAAGAGCGGAGCCCTCTGGAATGAAGACGGCGATAGCTTTGTGGTAACGAGCCTATCCCTTGGCGGCGATGGCTTTGTGGTAATGAGCCCATCCCGCTGCGAGGGGTCCTCGTGCCGAAGCACTACGAACGGAGCCCCCCTCGGAATGCTACACACTCCGGAGAGTGGGTCGAAGCATGTTCCACGCCCTGGCGGGGGCGCATGGTGTGGTGAATAAGTGTGATGCCCGAAGGCCTATAACATGATTGTGGCGCATGGGCGCGGTGCCTATATCACGAGACATTGATTGTGGTGCATGGGCGCGGCGACGACTGTCGTGAGACCATACCTAGTGCCCGGGGCACATGTCATGAAAGTGGTGCACGGGCACGGTGACGACTGTCGGGATACCATACCTGGTGCCGGGGGCACATGTCATGGAAGTGGTGCATGGGAACGAAGACGACCTTCGCGAGACCATACCTGGTGCCGGGGCATATGTCATGGAAATGGCACACGGGTGCGGTGAAGTGTGTATGGTGCCCGGGGGCACGACATTGTGAAAGAGAGCCTGGGGGCACGGCTGTATCAGCGGCGTGACGCACGGGCGCGACAGAGTGAATAAGGTGCCGGGGGCACGTTTGTGTAAGTGGCACGGCGCATGGGCGCGGCAGAGTGCGTATGGTGACAAAGGGCACTGAAGTGTGACAGAGAGCCAGGGGTGCGACTGTATCAGTGGCGCGGTGCATGGCGCGACGGAGTGTGTATGGTGCCCGGGGCACATGTCATGGAGATGGCGCAGTGCATGGGCGCGACGGAGTGCGTATGGTGCCGAGGGCACTGTAGTGTGATAGGGAGCCTGGGGGCACGGCTGTATTAGCAGCACGACGCACGGGCTCGGCGGAATGAGTAAGGTGCCGGGGCCACGGTGTGACGTCCGGGGGTCGCGGAGTGACGTCCGGGTGAGGAAGGTGACGGACTGACGTTCGAGAGACGGGGTCGTGAAGTGACTTTCGGGCGACAGGGGTCGCAGAGTGACTTCCGGGCGACGGGGGTCGCGGAGTCACATCCTCGACCAATTATAGGAACATTTTTTTTATGAATTCAAAACTCAAATAACCTCTTTATCTAATTAATGAATCAGCACATGTAGAATAACATTACGGGAACATTTTTTTTTTTTTAAGTTTGTTAGTGAGCATAGAGAAGTTTTCCTTTAGCCAAATATAGGTAGTCTGAGTCACTATAAGGTTGCGTATAGTGGTCCCATGAAATGCGTTTTGCCGCCACAAACACTTACGAAAGTCAAATTCTTTAATAGTATCTGTAGCGACGATGTGGTACTAAGTATTAAGCTCTAAGTCTCTGAGTATATTGCCTAGCTAGATGAGCAATATTATGATTCGAGATTTGACCATAAAAAAATTTAACAAGGGACGTCATCCCTTGACATAAATCAGTTTGCCACTATGAATGGCCTCCCCGTGCTGGTTTCTTCACTAGTTGCACTTTTCTTACACACCTCCATTATACAGTATATAAATTATTATTCCTTAGAAGTGACAGTGATATTGGTCGTTTATTTTTGCTATTTTTGGTCGTATATGTTTCAGATGATATACTAGAATGGTACTACTAAGTTGTTGGGGGAGAATGTAACGCCCCCGAAGATTCGGAGCTCCGCCACCCCGAACTCCCGGGTCGTTAACCTACCGGAACACATCAAACCTATCAAACCTGTTCACTAACACATATTCCAAATCATCTAATTCAGCATCAACTCAGATTTCTCAAAATACTGGATCATAATTGCTTAGCTTAAACTATTACAGCTTAGGTTCTTCGCAAATCAAATTTCTGAAGAACAAATTATCAGTACCGACCCGCGCAGGGGTCTTACTATACAGTGGTGATGGGCTCACCAGAACCTCACACAGACTCTAACCCGTTCCCGAACCTACTACAGCTTATCATTACCTGCAGAAGGGAGCCAAACAGAGGGTGAGCTTTTGAGAGCTCAGTAAGGTCGCACAAGGACAACCAACAGGATTACAAAACGATTTCAAAGAATCCAGCCGACGAAAATTTCCAGAATACTTCAGATGGTCAAAACTTAATGACTTCCAAAAGGATCAAAAACTCATCAGAAATAGATAACAAAATAAACCAGAACAATCAGGACCGATTACAAAAAGAACAATCGATAATAGATCATTTCCAAGTACAATGAAGGTTTTTCAAAGGATTTTAACAGAAGCACGGATCATTTCAGATAATACTTTTAAGACATTTCCGTAGCAGTCACGGCAATATACAGAACAGAGAAAATCAAAAATCAATTTTAATCCTGGGCGATTGCAATGCCATTCCGGCACGCTAACAGAATGTACACATGCATGATGTACCAGAATAATTACTAGTCCATTTAGGTACTAGCCTGCATTCCATGCAGGATTCAGACCAGCCTTATAACGCCCGCCTCAGAACAGAACAGATAACCCAGGTTAACACAGAAAATTAACAATATCAGTGAGCTTTAATATAAGCTCAATCACCGAAGTCAATTCGGATCCCAATAACAATAATTATACTGGCATAAGTCAGCATTCAGAATTTTTCAAAAGAAACCAGAATTTTCAGAAGAAAATCACAGATAAACAACAAAGATCATATTTGGACATAACAATTCAGAAGAATGGATACAGACAATGATCAACTTTGCTCAGCATGCAATACATGCGAACATCACAAGAATATCAAATAATTGAGTTAGGTTCAATATTAGGGTTTTCTGGATAATAACATGTTGATAGCCATACAGAATTCAGAGTTCGGCATTAGCCATAAATAATTCAAATGAGTACTTATGAGTACGAGCAATAGAATAAGGGTTTGGACAAAGTCCTTACCTAAGGTTCAGATAGAATCCCTTACCTGGATCCACAGCTAAATTATCCTAACCGAAAGTCTTTAACTTTAACCTAAACGGGATAATCGAACCATTAGAATACAGCCTACAGAACAAAATTATAACTTAATACGAACTCACACATGCTCTCAAAATGAACCTCCCCTCACCGGGTATGTAAAATTACCGAAACGCCCCTGGGGTGTAAAATTACCGAAATGCCCCTCTCGGACTTAAATCACCCAAACGGTCTACCCGTAAGTAGAATCACTGAAACAAACTTCCCATATGTAAATTTATGTAAAAATATCTTTCTTAGGTCAATTTACTAAAATACCCCTTCGAGGTGGCAAATTACCAAAACACCCCGTTACACTTTAATTCTCAAAATGACTTTCCATAAGCAAAGTCACTAAATAATCTTACTGTATGTAAATTTACATCAAAATACCCTTTATAGGTAAAATTACCAAAAATACCCCCTTCGGGGGTGGTAAATTACCAAAACACCCCTGGGGGTTTCCGACACTGAAAAAAGTCTCAAAAATATCTTAAACCGCTATTTTAAGAATCTTGATGTTATTTCTGGCGTAAAAAGTATTTTAAAAATTTTTCGTCCGAAAATCCCGAACCGGTATTCGGACCGAGCGCTAAAAGGCCAGTTTCGCGAAAAATATCTATCGGCCTCAGAATGGTACGAAATTTTAGATACTGAATTATATCTGTAAAATAGAGTTTTCATAAAAATGTCAGATTAAAATAACTTCGTTTACTAGGTTAATTAATTCGATAAATTTATTTAATCGATACCCCAATTTAGCGCCCTTTGAGGATCCCAAAAATTCCCAAAACTTTTCAGAACATAGTTCTCGTAAAATTATCAGGGGTTACTGTTTTGAGTTTTGTCTAGTTTTGGCTCTAGCTATTTATGAAAATTCGTGGGAAAAACTGCCTAATATATTTCATATATTTAGTGACAATAACAAATACTATTCAAATCACTACACCTACTATTTCACCTCAAAACACACACTTCGTCTTCAACCTTCAGCCGTAGCACCCAGCCCCTCCAAACTCACACATACACCCACGAATTTACCATTTATCCACTAAAAACAACACCTACATAAGGTTAACTTCAACAAAACACATCCTAACACCATTTAAATCACACATATACACTCCCAATTCATGTCCGCAACCCATATCTTCAAGAACACACACACAAACACACACATGGGACTATGCACACTGAGTACCCAAAATACCCACTGAAATCAACACTTGAAGTGAAAATTTTACCCTTGAGAGTTGCCTAATCTCTCTCTGCTTCCCCCTTGCCGAAATTTTGTGTTCTTCATCCTCTTTCTTTTTCTTCTTCTTTCTTTCTCCCCTATTTTCTGGTTTCTCTTCTCAGTTTCTTGTTCTATTGTTCTACTATTCACGACTTTCCTTATTTTCATTTTGGCCCCAAGTTTTCTTTCCTTTTAATTTAGCTTCTCATCAAATAAAAAAAAAGATCAGATTAGTCACCAAGCCAGGTGGCCCTTGTACATAATCTGATTCCTAACATTTTGACACCAAGACATCAAATTTCCAAATTTACAAAATAATCTCTCAAGTTTCCAAAATTACAAAATAACCCATAAATTTTGTATAATTGCATTTAAGCCCCAAAATCATTCCAATCATTCTCAATTCAATTAAACATCACTGAAAATATATACTAGTATTCATGTTTATTATTTTCATTGCTAAAACCGTAATTTGTATTTATGCCCTCAAAGTTTTCCAATATTATGAAAATGCCCCCCAAATTTTAAAAATTACATTTTTACCCCAAAATTTTTTTTAAGCTTCCACAAGCTTCTAATACCCGAGTATTGCTCAAAATTAGCGCCCGTTTATTTTTCGGGTCATGGATTACTATTTGAATCGGCTCCCGAAGTTCGGAATATTACAGAGAAGTACAAAGTTTTCATGAAGTGCAAGTAGTGAAGAAAGAGGCTACTCATTTGGGAAAAAGATTTCCCACTTAATACTACAGTAAACTTAGGGGGTTTCATGCAAGATCTATGGCATCACACATAGAATACAGCTAGACATAACAAAATTTGGGACGTACCGACCGGTTTTATTTACCTGTTAAGAGATTCCGAGTGCGGGGCATCTAAATTTTGTTGCCTGCTAAAATTGGATCCATACCTGGACCGATCCATCATTTATGGCTCGGTCACAAGTTACACGGTTTATTCGAAAATTTAAAGTATATAATGTCATATTTTGCCCTAACCCACCCAAATGGTACCATTTCATTTTCTTTATTTAGGTTATCAATTCTCTTTGATCTCATTATCACCGTCCCCCCTCCTTCCTTCGTTGCCGCCGCAGCCCCTCTCCCAGCGCAATGGCCGCCAATCTTCAAGTCAGCTTTGGACAGCTGTAATCACCTCCGTCATCGTCGTTGTTCACCGCCGTACATTACCAATTTTTACAAGGAAGGTGAGTCACTCCCTAAACTCTTGGACTGTTAATTGGATTCCTCTGTTGGACATGTTGAATTGGAGTTTGGACATGTTATTAAGAAAATAGTAAAAATGCCAAAAACACTTGTTGAAACTTGAAAATGCTGAGAATGGTGAAAACACTGAAGTAATCAACTACACGGTCTACACTAATATTCTGTTTTTTTTTTCTTAAAAAGCATCTTTCGTGAAGACAAAAAGAAATGCTTGTATGAAAAAAAAAAAAACACTGAAAATGTTGTCATCAGTGACCTGTGAGTGATCGGATGCTTGCTCAAAATTAAAAGAAGAAAATAAGATTAATTACCAAAATGAGGTAAACAAAAATTTATTTATAAAAAAATTTGAATTTACCCACAGGATTTACCCGACTTGCCAGTGTATGATATCGGTACAGAAAAAAGCTACCCGAAAATATCCGGGAATTATTTAGCCGACCCGATCGGGTGTTATTACTACTCGGATGGTATACATGTTTGTCAGGTCTGCATACAACTTCTCGTGTGATGTTCATACTTCATATTCATTTGACAGCCTAAGGGGTGTTAGTAATTTACTGAATGGAATCATTCAAACTATTGACATAAGAGATCAAATTTTACTATATAGACTTTTATTTTTGAAAGCATATGGTTCACTATGGTCAAACATTCTAAAAAATTTTGATTTCATGTGCAAATATTTATTTCAAAGCTGTATTTGACGAATAATTTAGAAGCCAACTTTAAGAACTAAGGCAGAAAACTCTATCTTCGCTCATTGTTGTAACATATTAGCCTTTTCATTCGCTTCTTTTAAAATGCATTAATGGGCCTATTTCATCTTGAAAACAATTTTGCTCTCTCCGTTCAAAATGGAGTATATTGGTAATTAAGTTTTCAAACAGTATTAATTAGAAAAAAAAACTCTACTTTTAGGTATTAGATATAAAAAAAAAAACCAAAAATATGCCACAAACTTTTTCACATGAATATGTACATGTAAACACAATAAACAAGGATATTAGTTGAAGTAATTTGACACTTCTAAAACTGTGTTAAGTCAATGATTACAATTATTTGCAGAAGGAGAGAGTAACAAGAAAACGGTGTGGTTAGAATCACACCGTTTTCTACTAATACACTTAATAATGCATAACAACACTTTTCGATCCTTAATAATAACGCAGTCTGATTAATTCGCGTCTAATACAGCGAGAGAAAAAGAAAAAAAAAAAAAAAGCTAGGGTAAGGCCAAGGTCAAGGCTAGTTCATTGATAACCTTTTTCCCCACCTCTTGGATTCCATCATCTTAATTCAGTGGGCCCCAATGATTGATTCATAACCTTTCCCCAAACATTTATGCAACCATTTGGGTTTATAAACATTTAAGAACTTTGTTTTATTCTTATCCGCTGCCTAACCCAATAATGGCATGCTTGATTTGTTCACCCTTTTACGTTATCTTGTACCGACCAAACTACATTTTATGGATTTTTCCCGCCAATTTCCTTTGACTCTTTAGTCTCAACCGTAACATTAAACAATGCTGCATGAAAGAGCACATTCATTGGCGTATTGGAAAGACACATATTCGGTTCTTTGCATGTCAATGATTCCACGCTTTCTCCGAGAGGCGTCGGAGAAGTGGTATGAGACCGATGTTACTCTGCTCTTAACTTCTTTCGTCATTAGAGGCAGTTAAATCAGTACTTTTCGATGATACTCGATTCTTGACTATTGAGTGATATTAGGTGGTCATTAAAATAGAAGCATGACGAGTTTACATCTGTCGGTTCCACATTTATACCGGACATAGCCAAGTCTAAGAGGAGGTTCACATCGACATTTATTAATTAATTTATTTATCGAATTCCATTCCATTTGCCCTATGGTAGCGAACTAATGATTGACTCTATCTACAGTATTGCTTCATTGTATCAGAGTCGGTCGTGTTTTCTAGAGTTTCAAGCAGGAATGAACAAATTAACGAAGAGAAAGACGGTTAAATCTCCCGTTCGCTTCAAGTATTATCTAAAAATGCATTTTATATGTTTTCACGCGGACTGATTTTTAATATTTTTGTTAAAGTCCCATATAGACTATCCATAGGGTTTGAGATCTATCATTGAGCTTATCCTTCCCATAAACATTTTTTGGGGTTGAACACTGAGTTTTAAGCTAAACTTGCATCATTATTAGGGAAGGAAACAGAAATAAAACTAAGTTTAGTATCTGTAAATGACATGAAAAGAAAAACATATGAGTTAAATTTTGTTGACTTTTATCAACTTAGGGTTTGTTTGACAAAACTGTAGTTTGTTTTTAGTTTTGATTTTCTACAAAATAAAAACCAAAATTAGTTATGATTTTTTTTTCTTTGAAAAAAAAAACAGATGGATGTTTGGTAAAAGTAGTTTTTGTTTTTGAGTTTTCATTTTACATTCTTTTTTTTTCATTTCTCCTTAAATATACTCGTTTTCTCCACCACTGCCAATCAACCCCACCACCAAAATCGCACCCTCCTCCCTCCCCTTACCAAATCACACCCTCACTATCAACAATTAATTAAACTCCACTTAAATCCAGCCAGTCTTCTTGATCGTGGACGGGGCCGAATTTCTCGATCGTGGACTCGGTGATGTGGTCGTTCGTCACTGCCTTGAAGTCGATGGCGTTGGTCTTGATGCCCTGCTTCTTCTTCGTTTTTTGTGGCTATAGTATCTAATTTGAGTGGCAAAGGTAGGGCGACGGTAATGACAATGGATGGAGCATGCAACGGTGGGTGGAGCAGATGTGTGATGGTGGGGTTGCACGATGGGCAGATCTTTGGTGTGATGGCGATGGTGACAGGTGAGTCGCGATGCGTAATGGCGTTGGGTGGAGCAGAATTGCGACAGTGGAATTGATTTGTCAGTGCGATGGCAACAGTAGGGCAAGGATGTGAGTGGCGACAGTGGTGGAGTGACGACACGAGTCTCAGTTTCAAGGTTGCCAATGGCAATCGATGGTGGCCTTGCAGAGGTGACGGATGGCAACAGCTTTGTCGTGTGGCGGTGGTTGGGGATGAGGGATAGTTAGTGGGAGTGAAAAGAAAAAAAAAGTGAATTCCAAATTGCTTCTAATGAAGTTTTAAGGTCGGATCTGTAATAAAAAAAAAAACTAAAATTGAAAGCCGAAAACTTCAAAATGGAGTTTTTTATAACAGCCCAATATAGAAAACCGGTTTATAAAACTAAAGAGAAAAAAAAAACAAAAATTGTAAACCAAACGTCATATTGTTTTTGTTCAAAACTGGACAAAAAATTGAAAAAATAAATGATTTCAAACATGACCTTAATTTTCACTTGGGAAGCTTTCCTTCATTTTTGCTTGATTTCAAATTTTTCGTCGTGGGGAAAGGAGGGAGGAGAGAAAGAGAGAGAGAGATTGATATTCGCGAGGAGTCGGATAGTGGCAACTGCCCTATTAGGCAAACATAATGATTGAAAATTACATGTAGTTTAGGCGAGTTACGTGAGACTTGATAGTTCATACTGAGACTCATTTACAAGAAATCTAGTGCAAGTAGTATATAAACATCTCTAGGCTGTTCTAGCTTAAACCAAAAGCAAGCTAACATAATAGTAGACATTTCCACTTGGCTTTTTTGAACCCATCAATCATTTTCACACCAGCTTTGTAGTGCTTTCCTTTCTTTCATATTCTAGACTAGACTAGATATGAAGATTTTGAGCACCATATAAACCAAAACAAATAAAAACACGATTCCATGACTTGGTAATCAGAGAAATATTGGGCGGTTAAAGATTAACGGTCTCAATCACCAGAGACTGATGAATATAATGTTAAATAACATCTTACCCCCTTCAATCCCTCCTTTTGTCGCATCAACTCCTCCTAATCCAACGATCCTAAGTGTTACACCTCATTGAGATAGGAGTCGCCAAAAGCAACAATTTGTAGTTCTTGAAGTCTGAACATGGTAGTTCAGGTGAATCTTCTTCTCGAGAGTTACGCGGGGAAAATCCAAACATTGTAAACTCAGTTGAATCTACTCCTTGACCAATCTGTTGCGCAAATTCTTCAATTCGTACTCGAGGCCCCAAGAGCGGGGCCAAAACTTTGACAAATCTAATTGTATTCCATGTGTACTGTATGTGATTCTCTACAAAGAAAGTAACACCGTGAAATAGAAATTATAACACCCAGCAGCCTGGTAAATCATTACCTGTGACAGCAATATTGCTCTCCTGTCAGCAAAGAGGGGTGAGGTTCTTGAATCGGTACAAAAAGGAACATGATACTTTTATCACGATGAGATAACATTCATGACTAGCATTCAGAACTACTGGAACCAAGTAAAGAAATCGAGTGCCTTCATAGCTCTTGTAAGGAGTGACGCTTCTGCTGAATGCAGGAAGGCATGTGTAATTCCAATCACTTGTACCGTCATTTTCTTGACTTCCATTGGAGAAAGTCTCAAGATTCAAAATTTATGCAAAAATGTGTTTACGACATTGGCTCACCAAAAGAGTTCTAGCTAGTTTTGAACTGCGTCAGTCACCCGGGCCACATCGAACTGAACACCAACGATAACTGCACATGTTACATCACAGAGGTGCACTGGGTATTACCTTCAGAAAGCGTGAGTGTGCTGTCACTTGCGTATTGCTATATCCATGTGCAGGTAGGCCACACATGCGATGAACAATAAGAAGAACACAGATGCCAACATCAATGGCTCCGCAAGCATGAAAATTGGATGGAAGTTGTAGTAAACCTGCAAAATTAGAGTCGGAGAAAGAAACTGATTAATAGCCAGTATAAGGCATAAATCCCCGTCAAGCACTACTATGTAAAGGATAAGTGAGCTTAGGAGTAAGGGTTTTGTTCTTATGCATAATTTTTTCTGAGAAGTGAATTCTTTCTTTTTGCCGTATGCATAATTAGCATGGAATGCTTCGTGCGAGCATATATTCCGCTCAGCATTGATATAATGTTTTCCCGCTTAATAGTGCTTTGAGACATCAGAGAACCAGCAAACTCTCAAGATGCACCTCGAGCCACAGAATGTAAGTCATCAGGTACAAAAAGAAGATGGTTGAATGATAGAAATTCTCACGTTTCATTAACTTCTGATACCACTAGAGCAGCAAAGAGTACTGTATCTTCCATCTTAGTCATTTGCATCTAATATGTAACTCTACCCTATTTCTATTTTTCTTTTGGAGGAACCTCAATACATTTCAATGCCTTTGCATCACCCAAAAAGGCTAGCCAAGTAGGTATTCAATGGATACTAGGCTACAGAAATGTGAAGTCATTTTCCCGTTGTGAGGTTTTGACGTGCTTTAGTGCTGGTTGTTGCACCTTACAGACCTGCAACAACGTGCTTCCAGTATCCTCTTCTTGACCCTGCAAAACCTCAAGCAGTTTTCCAAGCCGGCAATCTCTCGCTCTTAAAGCATCGGTGCCCAGTTGAGCTCTTCTTCCTGGACCCATCAAAGCTCAATCACATTTTGGGTGTTGACAATGTCTCCCCCTTAAAGCCTTAGCTTCGCCGTTAAGCCTTTCGATACCTAGTACTGTTCCTGACTTTGTTTGACGTAGCCCAGAAGCCTTTTCTAACCAACGTGGGATGTCAAGCTTACTCTCTCTTGTTCCCCACATTGAAACCAAGGGGGCCAAGGCTTAGGCCTTATAAGGGATGTCTGAGCTTCTCCAGCCCTCCGGGGTTAACAGCCAGTTCTGCAATTACCTAATAATGCACTTGAATTATAACCCTAGTGCAGGACATTACCTCACCCAAAATGCTATGAGAGATAGCTGCTCTTGGGACGCCAGGCAAGGGTTTATAAAGCCGTGAACAACTTCTCTGGTGTGGTATCTTCGCGTACTTAGTGACATGGTTGCTTCTCGTATCCTTTTCTTGGACGCTTTGAAGCCCCAGTCTCCTTCACAGGTGTGACATATCATTTGGAATACATGGGTCTTCTATTTAGGAAGACAAAGGTTTCAGCGGGGTACTCTTCGGGGCAGTTCTCAGTTAAGTCCTACTACTAAATTCTTTTAGCCAACTTTCTTTCCTCTTTCCCTTGGAAGGCCATTTCATGTACATGGCCCCTTAGAGGTTGGATTTTACATGGGAAGCCTCTGCAAAAGTAACAGGTGATAACTTCACATAGCACCAAAAATCTACCTCAATTGCTGCTTAATGTGCAAGTCTGGGGGACCATTTGTTGCTGCATTGTTCCATGATCAGGGAGGGTCTTCTGAGATTTGATTCTCACCCTTTTTAGTATATATATCTAGGTTTATACCCATGTTTGTGGTTGAGCTGTCGCAGAGTTGATCTCTTTACAAATGAAAACAATGACAGATGGCAGATGGCCCTTTGGGACGTAATCCCCGTCAAATGTTGAAGTTTTATGGCAGGAGAGGAACAGCAGGGCTTCTTAGGGAGTCGAGCTTCCTCTGGATATGCTTAAGCCACGCCTCTTGATTACTCTTTTTGTGGGCTGAACATGAGTTAATAGGTTCGGTCAATTCAACATACTCCATAGAAGCCCTCGTCTCCCCCACTCCGCCTTTCTTCATTTTGTCATCGTTCTCCAATTTACATACATTTAAACCCTTCATAAAGATATTTTCTTTTACAAGTTGCAAATACACCTAGAACATTTCTACTCAGCATATTTCCCGGTCAATAGACGGCAACAGGTTGATGCAACAGTTTAATTTGGTTTTCAATAATAATTTGAAAAATATTCTCTTGCACGAACATTTTTTTGGCCCAATCTATATCTTGACGAGTGGAGTGCTCAGCAGCACTCACTACTTCAACCTTTGATTTCAGCCTCGTCCAGCAACAGGCCAAAACCATGAAACCAGAGTCTGTCCACCAAACCTCATCAATAAGCTTCAAAATCATGACCACAGCCACGTCTGATGCAGTGCAATCCAGTTGATCATCTAACATGTTCTTCACATGTTTAAGAGGTAATTAAGGTCCTTTGAAATAGCCACACATGTTTTCACATGTATAATAGTAGGAGACAATCAAGGCCATTGATTAGAGGAACCTCATGTTCTTTACTTTGCTCTATAAATAGAGCCTTGCGAATGTAATTGGCATGCAACTTCTGATTTCTATTAATACATTGGAGAGTTTATTTTCTCAAAGAGCTGTGTGCTCTTCTTGGAAGCCATTAAACTGTGTGTGTAGTGCAACCATCGCTGTGTGCATTGGTATATACACCTGATCCATAGACAAATTCCATCCTGATTGCTTCCGCTACGTCAACATCTCTGGTCCAGGTACCGCTTATATTTTGATACTGAAAACATTTACTGGCTAGTACCTAGGGCTGGCAAAAATTTCGCCCAACATATACAACATGAATTGGTGGTTTTTGGCCACTGCGGATCAACCCCATCCAAATCAATGGGATGGGGACATGACCACGGGTCAGAATTGGATTGTTCAAGTAGGGTGGACTCGACCCGCGGGTCCAAACAGGTTGCTATAAAACCAAAACAGAAAAAAACCCGTAGATCTGACTTCACACTTCATGACTCGGCCATTGGTTTTCTCTCCAAGCATCACCTTCCTTCCACCGTGCCAACCACCACCATCTCCAGCAGTCCCTCTCTTCATCACTAGTAGTTCCTCACTCCATCGCATTTCTCTCACTCCTAAATCCTAGTCACTCTCTTCTCTCAGATCAGGTATTATTTCTCAAGCTTATTGATCTTACCTTGCTCTCTTGATGATACTATTTTGGTTCAGTTTGGGTAAATGGATTTTTGTGATGATCCCTCTATTTGTTTACGTTTTGGCCTGATGGGTTTGATTCTTTCTATGTTTTAAATATTTTGGTTGAAGCACATGAGGGTTTGATGTGGGTTCCCATCCGACTGAAACTTCTATCTGTATAACAGGAATTATGTCATTGCTCCTTATGATCGTAGATACAGGTAATTTGTTACTCTTTCCTACAGGCTACAGCTTGTTTCCTCTGTTAAAGCTTGCCTCATTCCACATGAATTTTCTCTCAACTGGTGTCTATATATTTTCATGAGACCTCCAACCCTGTGGGTTTAGACTTTCTGGCTATACAGGGTTTCTGGCTATATTCTGGTTCTTTTTTGTTTGTTACAAAAATGGGACTTTGCATAGTAACCCAATATTTTGGAATGCTTCTAATGTCCTTGCTTAGATGTTGAAGGTGCAATGTTAGTCTCCTTCTTTGTTGTTTTTTCCTTACATAAAACTTCATCATTTCATATGTGTCTTTGTCTCAAGTTGTGTTTATTCATGAGAACTCCATACCTCGCTATATTGTGGTTCTTTTTGTTAGTTGTAATGGGGCTTTTGCATGATGTTCTGGCATGTTTTCGTTGTCCTGATGTTAAAGGTGCGATTTTAATAGCTGTATCAAGAATCTGGAATCTATATGTAAGCCTACAAGCAAATGCACTTGCCTTTTAATTAATTTAAATTGCTATTAGATTGCCAAATCAATATAGTTAGTATCGCAGATAACTTCGGTAATACATAATTGTACTCAGTGCATTTATAACGGGTGATAAACTGCTTTGCTTGGTACATCCATGTAATAAGAAGTCAGAGGCAAACAAACATGAATCATCACTCTCAATAGATAATGCTGACACGTTTTGATTGACAAATCAAATTCTTAAGTTTAAGTAACTGTTATACATGTATGGTTTCAAATATTTTAAAAATGATACAATAAATACTTTCTTCACTTTCCCAGCTTGTACAATGTGTTCAGGTTTGTGAGTGTAGAAGAAAATCTAATAAGAGAGGTCAATTCGACACTGATGTCATATAAACAATATTCACTTTTAGACTTGTAGTTAATTTGGTGCCACCCTTGGGGTGGTTATGGATTTCTGTGGCATTGGATGATGTGTTTGAGCTCATCTCTTTTGCTCTGCTGGAACATGGTATGCGTCAAAACCCTCTTTAGATGATTTTGGTGGCTTTGGATCAAATGATCAAGAGGGTGAGAAAGAGGACAGGAGGGAAAGAGATGATGGGGTGAAATGAAAGGACATTGTGATGATGGTGCAAATGTTTATCTTCTGAGCTTTAAAGTGGTGCAAACAAAAGCCAAACACACACCTTTGATGGATAGAGTGTGTGTTTCATTTCACTACACGCAACAACTGTACATATACACACACTTTCACACACGTACACACATGGGTATACGCAGAAATCTTTGCTTACAGTCACCTCCTTATCTTCCTCTCTTTTTATGTTTGTGCGAATATGTGTGCCAAACGGGGTTGTGAAATTTGGACCACCGCCGACAATTTGCAATAACAATTGAGCTATGCTCTGTATACCGTTGCTGATTTTATTTTGTCGATTTCTTGTATTTCTTTTGCCATTGTAACGGTTTTCCTTTGGTCAATTCAATTTCAGTTTTTGACTGTTAAGAAGATGTTTTGATGACGTACATGACTTGTGAGCAAAGAAGTGATGAAATCTAAGGCTACAATGCTCTTCCCTACATTGGGGAGGACTTTTTTCAAGGTAACATGCTTGCCAGCAGACCAGAAATATCGGAGATTTTAAGGATGCAAAGGTTTACATTCTTCCACCCATTAAGTGGCTATCAAGCAGTGAAGGGAGCAAGATAGTGGAAGAGTGAAGGAAAAAAGTCATCTTTAGCTATTACTTATGGAGCATTTGCTTTTAATTTCTCTTGATCGTAGATGATTGCAGCTGTTATTAATTTTGGACCATTTGCTCATAACTTTTCTTGATTATATTTCTCGTTCTCACAAGACATAATTGCAGTTGCGTAGCATTTAAGTGGTTATGTTTGAAAGTTTATTGACCAGTTTAGTCAATTTTTAACATAATGAGAACGAGAAATGCTTCCTTGATAGTAACAGTAAATGCATCAAAAACAGCCCCCCCCCCCCCACCCAAAAAAACACATCCACACACACAAAACAAAAAGAAAATTAAAATATGGGGCTGTTCGGGTTTTACTGCTTGACCAGTTTCTGATCCGACCCGCAATGACTCAGGCCTTGTTGGGTCAGATCTAGGCTGGACCCGTTCTCGACCAGCAGTCTTTCGACCCAACCCGCCCATTGCCACCCCTACTAGTACCATCCAGTACATTCTAGAATTTGGCCCAAAACTGAACAATGTTGTCTGGTTTGATTGTGAACTATATCTAGCCAGTATCGACTGGCATGAAAGAGATCGATAACTCTGTTAGGCCCTAGTCCTTCTTTTACAATAAAAATTAGTAAATGGGTTGTCAGTCAGCCAGATACCCAACAAGCGTTTGCCGCGCTAAAGGTGCAAATTCTGAACTCCAAGGTCTAAAAATGAATAATCAATTCCCTCAACCAACAGTCAAAGCTAGGAGAATTAATGAAAGATTCTATCAGTGCCACATATTTACAGATTACCTGGAAAGGAGAGTTGTGCTCAGGAACGACATTTTTCTTTTCCAAAACCACCGTAGTCCTTCCAACGACATCAAGGTATGAATAACTTGTCTGCGGCAATTCATATAAAAGGGACAACAAAGTTAAACTACAAAATACACATCCAGGCTGAGGGTGAAGACATAAAAGCAAACTAGGCAAAAAAAAACATGTCACCTTAATGTAGCAAAGTTATTATTTCATCAACAACACTAAAGCTGTTTTACACCTGATATTCTTAAGGAAGCGTTTAAGGACTCAACAATTTTTGACAGGATTAAATCAACCGGATAAATAGTAATAGAACTAGTAGCAATTAACCTACATGCACATAAGTCAATTTTTGTACTATGCAACCAAGTACTGTGCATAGGCGTGTCTGCAAGATTAAAATAGGAGCATTACCTCAAGATGTTGCTCCGCGGAAAAGGGAACCACAGCAGAAGGGTTTTTCGATCCCTCTGGGAGCACTACCTGAAAGGAAACAATTTCAGCAATAAAATCTTCAGCAAGAACATTGAAGCAAAATGAGTGCAATCAGATGATAAAGAATTTTAATTTTAAACTAGTGCACCCACCTTGACGGTCAACTTGTCTACTACTGTCTCGGCAAGAGGACATCCGAAACTCAAGTTCAGGTAACGCCTGCCATCAGGTGACTGAAAAAGGAAGTCTTCCAATGGTAGCCCATATCCAATTAAAAAGGTGGCTTTCCATCCCCCGAATAGAGGGTATCGAGGCTCTATTTCCAGTTCTGACTGAATACAAAGATACAAAACATAGTCATCATATTGGGACCAAAATGGAAGCACCATTAAGTGAAAAAGGAAAAGCCTTCTTTCTGGATCATCGTTGATGGGTTGCTGAGATGATGTTGAACGGAAAGAAGTATAAGCATACAACAGCAAGACGAAAATTAGAAGGATCATTCTTTTGTTTTTGAGAGCGAAAACTTTCAGCCCAGCAGCAGTACCATATCATTCCAAATTCGGACTGCTACAGGGCAGTAAACAAAAAAGGACTGGACTCATGAAGTCAAATCAATATGGCAAAACCCCCCACAAGGATTGGTTGTGTACTTTTTCCATCTAGATGCATAAGAATTTGTCATATGTCAGACACAGCAAAGTGAGTGAAAGAAAGACAAATCCATGTCTCTGCAAAAAGGCAACACCCATCTTCTCAAGTGACTACTGAAAATTTGTTTTATTGCAGTGGAAAAGACAAAACTTCACATTTAAAGTACCTTCCTAAAATCTGTACGCAAATGTGATGTTGATATATTCCCTATCTCATCCCGGTAATAGACAGAGTGAACCCTAGGGGGTAGTTGTGCAAGAAGATTCTTGAACGAGGAGACACCACCAAAAGATGGCCTAGATTGATACTCTACCCTGTCAAAAGAATGAGAATAGAAATCAACTTAGAATCAAAAGGAATGAAGCAATTCACAAAACATACAAGAGTAATTCAAAACAGTTGAACATATAAGTTTAAAAGTACCAACATACTGTTCCATAGCACCATATTTCTAGACGCTTAATGAAAAGGATCAATACATTTCTCTTGTGCATGACTTGCTAAATCCTTCGTTTAAAAGTAGGACTGGTCCTATATCAGTCATTTACTCCTCCACATCAATCCATAATTTCATGACTCAAAGTTATGTTCATTCTGCTAATCTTATTCTTATTTCTGCACTACTTCACGAGGAAAAGTGCACTTGGTGTTCCAAGTTCTTCACCTCCCCCGTTGAGAATATCTGGTCCCAAAGAAGTGATAGAAAACACTTTTTATTTGGTCATAAAGTTAATATGTTTCACATCAGTATCCTCGGTAACTATCAAAACATGTTGTTGAGGAAAACTCTTTGAAGGACTATCCACCACAAGTCATTCAGTCTTTGTGATCAAGAAAAATACTTGAATTATGATGACTAATGGCTTACCTTAGTGTGTACAACTAAACAAATCTGGCGCATTCATTAGTTAAAACCAACCAAAGGGAAGGACCAAAACATTAGCAGTTAATGATGCAATTCCAAGTTTTCAAAAAGCTAGAAGTATGATTGGTAATCTAACCTTGAAAAGACACCTTTGTGTCTAGCACCATTGTGAACCAACTTGTAATGCTCTGTGATCTGAATGCTTCCCCAATGAGAAATTTCTACTTCACGCAAAAGTTCCTCAACAACAGCAAATGCATTGTTATTCTCAAAATGAACAATTATGGGAGAAAATGAATACGAGGGGCTATCCATATAGGGCCCATACTTCAATTCTGTACCGGCAAAACCAGTGGGTTCCACTCTAGTGAATGATTCCACCTTCTTACTTGGTGTCTTGACCAACGTTATTTGTTGTTTAATATCATATGGGGACAGTATTTTAGCACTGTCATGATAATAGACCAATTGAGACTCTGACTGGCTTATCTCCACCGGGAAAGGTTCTAGCGAGTGTGTCAATGTAAAGAACACTTCAAGTGTGACAGATTCACCCGTGCTCAGTGGACTAAGAAAAGAGACAGAAAAGTATTTGGTTCCATTTGGTGCATCAGGCCGTTCAGTGGGGTTCACAACAAGTGGCAGATACGACTTCTTCTTCTTCTTTCCAACAGTGGCAGCTGCTTTGATCTGTGCTATATGATCAACTTGGGTAGGAGGGAAAGCAAGAAGAATTTCTGAAGCAGGAGATGCCCCAGTGTTTTCAACCTGAAATTGCCGACTAGTTACTTATTCCAGTAGGAAATATAAAAAAGAAGACGTAACTATACACGACCTCCAATTCAGCATATGAGGAAGGGAAGTGGTCTGAAATTTTTGAAACAAGGTAGAAATATTGGCCAAATTCACATCTAAAAGGCATCTCGTAAGTGGACTAAAAGAACTCCTAAGGGCAACACAAATAGTTAGAAAACCGAGTTGCCTGTCAAATCACAAATGATATTCTTAACAAAGACATACGCCCAAATAATTAACACAAGGAAATCTATTTGATAAACCTCAATAAAATGTGAAACTTTTTATTGCTTGTTTCAACTACATATCGTACAGATGAGGGCAAGGGTCCATCAAAATTAAATCGAAGTGGTGTTAGGTAACTACCTTCAATGTCAAGTAAACTCTAACAATGTGCGAAGTCAAGTCAATCTGCATCAATAATCAACATATTAGTGATGAAAGTCAAAAAAAGAGCTAAGTAACACATCGTACCACCAACATCGATGAATAACAACCATATTCATAACTCCACTACTATATTTTACCACAAAATAATCAATAGTGTATATGACAAACTTAAGAGAACTACACAACACAACTTAAGGGTGTTTTTGAAACCCATTATGTTCTCAGTTCTTTTGGCCTAGTTTGCAAATTTTTGAAAACCCAAACTTTTTAGACTGTTAAGTAGAGTTTTGGTTTTGAAAAAATAGGCAAGAGTTTTCAAAACTAGGCCCATTTTGGAAAACTAGGTTTTGGTCCTTACAAATTTTTTGCACTCTCCATACTTAATTGGCCAAAAAAAAAATAAAGGGTTTTTAGGGCACGGTGTCAAAGTCTTGAAATTTAGTGGTTCTCTTCTTCACACCTCTTCTTCTTCTTTGGCTCAGTCGCCATACAACTCCATCACACAACACATCCATCTCCGTCCAGTCCATCAACACCATCGCTGCCTCCGCCACCTCATCTCTCATCTTCTCCTCCATTCCATTGATAACAGTAGAAGACAAGGCGGTGCTTCAACCACTGGAGCTACCATGTGCAAAGGTATCTTTCTTTCTTCTTCATTTTGTTTCACTCATTTTTTCAGTGTCACCGATCTGCTCAGTTTTTGCTTTTCCCACACAGATCTGTGGATTCTTTAGTTGTTATTAGCCTTCTCATCTTTATTTTTATGGGACTTATAATTGCTTGTTCATGGGGCAGATCTGTGTTTAGTTGTGATCCATTTCCTGTAATCCTTGCCTTTCGGTTGAATCGTTTCTTTTGTGATATTTATTGCGCAAAAAATCCCTGTCACAAAGGAAGAGTTTGGGTAACGAAGAATAGGCTACAAAAAAGTACAGTAGATTGTCTAAACGAAACTAATCAGATTTTAAATATACTTGCCTTGTCAAACATACATGTAAATATAGTTGTATCTTCAGCATGCACACACAAATGTATTGCTAGTTTTTCTCTTACTGTTCTATTTACTTACTAGTAGAAAACGATAGAGTATGTGATTTGATTATTGGCCAAAGCTGGAGCAGAACTGGTGTCGCTTAAACTGCCAAAGTAAACTGATGCCTTCCAAATTTGAAATCAATTTGTGAATTTACCAGTTGCTATTGGCTTTTCATGAAGTGTAATGCATTTAAAGATTGTTGCAGTAATTTAATCAAATTGTGATTGAGCTGCCTCCCAAACACCCCGTCTCTAATGTTAGACCTCTACGAGGTTCACTTGGTCACACACCAGTTTAGGTATGAACTTAATCTCTATTAGTGAAGTTGTGCGCTTCCATCCTGGGACAACTACAGAACTGGTGCATTAGATAATAATGTTGGAAAGTATACAACTTCTATCAGGTTGTTTCTTACAAGCATAAATATCTTTCACAATTGCTGTTGGCTGGCCTATAACTTATTTAGTAAATAGTTCTCCTTTTAGTATAGCTAATGCTTAAACACCTAATAACAAACATGCTTTAGCAGGATTGCGGTTGATGTCAAACACTTGTCTTGCAGGTGCGTTGCTAGGAAGTGGTAGCATACCTTATGAAAAGCTCTAGTTAGGAGATGGTATAGCCAGTGTATTCTTTGCTAGGGCGATAGCAAAACTAGAAGTTGTTCTATGATGATGAGTTACAACAGAGAGCAAGAAACTGAAATGGAGGTTTCAAATGCTGAAAGCTTGTTCTGTTTGGAGGTCAAAAACTACTTCCAAGTTATGAGATTTAATTGCGTGATGGAGTATTTGTATACTTGTATACAAATATACAAGTTATAAGGACTAAAGATACAGGTTCTTGCATGTAAATATACAACTAGTCTTGGACCATGAATGTAAGAAAGTCGTGAGATTTGCAAAATGTTATGGGTTTGAGTTGCGCAAATTCCTAAGATATGATACACTTGCATCATCATTGTTGAATTATTGAGTTTTGATACACATGGTAATACATGTTCAGTTATGTGGTAATGTATTTTTTTTTTAAAAAAAAAAACCAAAGCAGTTGCCCTATCAAACGCAATTTCGGGTTTCGTTTTACGTTTTTTGAAAACTGAAACTTTGTCAAACGTCCAGCAGTTTCTAAAAAGGGTAAAAAAAAATAAATTAAAACTCTTTTTAGTTTTAAGGATAGAAAAACTGAAAACTGCAAACTCTGTCAAATGCTACCTAAGTTTATGAGTTGTATGTTTACTTTCCGCTTACTAGATTACTCATCCGGAAACTAAATGACAGTCCCTCTGTTCCATTGGAATTTCAACATTTCACTTTTTGCAAATTCCTACAATGGAGTTAGTA
Organism: Escallonia herrerae; assembly: GCA_033070095.1. Lineage (NCBI taxonomy): Eukaryota > Viridiplantae > Streptophyta > Magnoliopsida > Escalloniales > Escalloniaceae > Escallonia > Escallonia herrerae. The sequence continues at coordinate 67,535 of JAVXUP010001005.1, read as the reverse complement.
TATGTAAAACGTTGAAGTTATTCCTTGTTTTTACCCTAGCTTGACCTTTCAAACAATGCCCATTTAATCTATGACTGTTTTACACTGCACCAAATCTATCATAGGAACTCACAAGAAGTAAAAAGAAAAAAATCCAAACAAGCGGGGGTACATAGTAGTTCGAGAGCAAAAGATTCTAAAACTTCCAACTCCATGTCTAGTATGAGCTCTAAAAACGAAGATCACAACATAATATATGGAGAATTTAACGAATTTTACTCCCACTCCATCCAACAGCACCATCGAAGATCCAAATTTCTAACATTGATGCTGTCATTGTTACACTTGAGTTGTTTTTGCAGCTACGCTCACTTTTTCGAGTAACCAAACGAAGATCGCAATCAGATATCGAGGATAATCGCACGGGTGAACTGAACTAAAATCACATAGCATATAAGTGATCAAGCTTCAATTTCATATTCAACAAGAGTTACATGTGAGTTAGATGCTATATAGAAATGGTAACAGAAAGAACATACACGGCGTTCAGCGGTGAGGATCTGAAGCTCTGGCGAAGATGATCGAACGAGGAGTGAGAGGGAAGCTACGAGGAGTGAGAAAATTAGGGCTAGTTGAAGCCTGCTCACCACAACTTCCATGGCTGTGTGCCGTTGTGCTTCTATTGCCTCGCCCAACGTTCGATGGCTGACTACATAGAGACTTTTTTGGGTTCTCTCAGAGAGGAAACGCACGAGTCTTCCTTTGGGCCAATGTGCTTTCTTTGGGCCAATCTCATCTCATTTTGTTAAGCATAGTAACGTTAGTGGGCCATTATTATGGCTTAAATTTTTAGAGGAACCGATAACTTATACAGAATAACATTATAATTATAATTTCGTAACGTCTTGAGTTTCAAGCGTAAGTATTTTGGTCCTCTTTTGTAATCTTACAATTTGTACTGTGTGCACTTTGGCTTGTCTTTCTATGTGTAATTTGGGATTTGCAAGCAATAATATTATCAAGGTTAACACTCGTACAAGTCCTCAATTGTAAGTGGTAACTTAACACATACGGACACGAATCTGGTTGAGTTGTCGGTGTCATTTAAGAACGATCAGAGAATAAATCAGAGTTATGTGTGGACCTTATGGAAATTTTTAAGGCATGAGGCGAGATATTATGATACTTCACATCCCTTATCCCATAAGGGATGTGTGACGTTTTGTGATTCGTCTTATAAGATCTTGTCAATAAACTGATACGTTCTTACTGGCTAGAGAGACATTGCTTAATGGTGGAGCCTTGAACTTGGTTCGTTTAAGATTGTAACGAAACGACTTTTAGAAGCTTGGAATGGCCTATTTAGTTGGATTGAAAAAGGTTGGAATACAAAAACATGCTCTAATCGTGCGAATGAAATTAGATGTTGGTTTATTCAATCAGAAAATCTTTGTTACGAAATATTGTGATCCTAATACTTTGGCTGAGTAAAATTAGTGGTATGTTTATTTTTTACATTAATAGTTCCTTTTATTATTCACGAGCAAGAGACTACCTTCTCAAGAGTTCGCCAACTGATTTTGTCACGATTAAAGTCAAAATTTTCCTTCATTGGGAGAACCCAATGCATTTGACGTTTATAAATCTCAATTTGTTGCCATGTTGTTGGGCTTCATACTCAAATTTTTATTTTTATTTTGGTAGACACAATTTATTCATTATATGCTTAAGATAAGTACATCCTAATTGCGGAAGTAATCCACCATTTTCTACTAAAAATTTGAAAGACTAAATCTAGGTTGAACAACAGCAGCTAAGTTAATATGCTTTCAGGTATGCTCCAAGCTAGACATAAATTATAATCCCGAGAGTTTATTTTTAACTTTCTCCGACTTAGAATACAAATTGGACCAGTTGCTCATCTGTGTGATTCCTTGGGTAGTTGTTTGATATTCAATTCAGCCATATGGTGTACACACTCACTACCACAACAAGCTTACAAGGTCTTAATCAAAAGTTCTTCTCGCGAAACATAACACAAGAATGCTAGGGTAGATGATCTCAATCAGAGTATCGATCACCTATCTCAGCTTTTCTAATACACGGGAACAAATGCAGCATGAGACACTCCAAGTCATGAACAGGTGGTTTATAATTTTTTGAGCTTATATTCACATGGCGCAACTATCCTTTACCATAATATTCTAGGACTTCAACTTGCCCTTAGTCCTTAAACATCTCCCCGTCCACAATACAATAGCACGCTTAAGGACATGTCCAGTAAACCTTTCAGACTGGCTAGTGACAAGATGTGGATTGGTTGTCCCACATTGAAAAAGTAAGAAGGATACAAAGGCTTTATAAGGCTTAACTCACCAAATTATAAACTTTGGATAATGAAAAAAGTTGGAGGAAACTTCTAAAATTTCCTCCATTTGAGCTTAGCTTAGGCTTGAAATAGAACAATATTTAATGGTTAAAAGATGAGCATTTGGGCAATAGGGTCTTGGTTGAAATTAATTAATAAATTCTAATTAATTTTATTTTAATTTTATAGCAGTTGGTGCCCAACAGGGTTTTGTTTCGGCCAAGGGTTATGTCCATTCAGGTATTATAAATATTTGTCTATCCTTCAATTTCCAGATACAAGAAACATATTTTCTAAAACATGTTCTTGGAAAAAATTAGATTTTTGCTGATCAGAATTTTTATTGGTTTTGTTATCCTGGAGAAATCTGCCATTTACCCTGCAGGAATCATAGTGGGAGCACATTTTACTTCTTAAGGACAACGATAACTCACGATCAAAGTCTTCTAACAGTCTTAAGAAATATCAAGAGTGGAGGCTACTAGTTCTGATGTTGTCTTCAACAAAATAGTTAATCCTGACGTGTTCAAACCGGAGCGAATTGATGGCACCAACTTTACTCTCTTGAAGGACAAGTTTTGTTTACAGAATTAAGCACTGCATATATTCTAGGAAATAATCTGTCCACCCATTTGATGAGGAGGCTGAAGTAGTGACTGTATTTCACAAGAAACGTGAAGAAGATAATTTTTGCTGTAGAGGGTTTATTCTATACTCACTGTGTAATCGGTTGTATGATCTATTTTGACCGATTTAATCTTTACAAGAAAATCTGAAAGGCCTTGGAAATATATATATATATACATCTGAGAAACAACGTACGGACATATTTCTTAGTATAAAGTTTTTTTAGTTTCAAATGTTTGAAAAAAAAAGTTTGGTATGAATTAAGTGGACAAGTTACTGGTCTAGTGTGTAGACTCGAGGATTTGAAAATAAAAGTGTCTAAATAACTTCAAGTAGCTGCTGTGATTGCAAAATTACCGACCACTTAAAATAATTAAAGAAAGAAGTTATTGCACACTTCTAAAGATTTCATTGTAGACCAACTCATTAAGCATGTTTGAATTAAAGAAGAGACTCGTTTTTACGAGTATAAATTTACTTTTGAGTCTAAGACTAAGGTGATTATGTTGATTTTAACAATCAAAAATCTAGAAAGGCTAATTCTAAGTCTGGTAATATGATAAAGTTTGCTAAAGCCTCAATTTCTGATTCCGCCAACAATAAGAAAAATAAGTCATGTTTTTTTTTTCTGTAACAAAAAGGGTCATTTTAAGAAAGAATGCCGATTTTATAAGAAATTAAAAATGAAGGTAAGTGTAGGGCAAAAGAAAGCAAACCTATCTAGGATCAATTTGCTCCTGCAGAAACTATTACTATGGTTGCAGGTCTTAACATTAGTATGACAGTAAAACGTGATATGGCAACAATTGAGAAATCTGCATATTGGTGGTATGATTTGGTGCCTCAGTGCATTGTTACAAGAACAAAAATCTATTAAAGGATTATGAGGTTGTAAAAAAGGATGAAACGGTCTTGATGGGCAATTATGACACTGTTAAAGTTCTTGGAAAATGGATTATAGAACTATAATTTACATCCGGAAAGAAGTTAAGTCTGACGAATGTATTCCATGTTCTGAATGTGAGGAAGATTGTGATTTACAAATTTGTTGTGCAAGAAGGGCATGCTATTATAGAGGTAGAAAAATTTATTTTATCTAAGAATGGTGTATTTGTTGGACAAAGTCTTTCTTATGATAGCATGTTCTAATTAAGTCTTCTTTTGACTAATGGCATGCTCGATTATCACATTTAATTTTCAGTCAATCATGATTATGTCTAAACATAAGTTAATTCCTTATGTAAATGACAATTCTAGAAAATGTCAAATATGTATACAAGCGAAAATGGCTAAGAAATATTTTCCAAATAATGAAAGAATATTTAAATTGCTTGATCTTGTATATTCTGATATATGTTTATTTAATGGTGTGTTAACTAGAGGTGGAAACAGATATTTCATTACCTTTGTCGATTATAATTCTAAATCTACTCAAATGTATTTCATGAAAACAATAGATCAAACTTTTGCCTTATTTAAATGTTATAAAGGTTTAGTTGAAACCAATTAGAAAGAAGAAATAAAAGCCCTACTTAGTGGTTGAGGTGATGAATACTTTTCAAATGAATTTTTTGTCTTTTATGAAAAAAATGGTTTGATACATCAAACTAGTGTACCTCATTTCTCACAACAAAATGGCCAAGCCAAAAGGAAGAATATGACGTTGGTAGGTTGATTAATGCGATGATTATGCATGTTAAGTTACCAACAAATCTTTGAGAAAAGGCATTTATTAACAACGCGTCATGTACACAATAGAATATCCTTAAAGAAGCTAACAAATTATTCACATGAAGTATGGAAAGGAATAAAGCCTAACTTAAACTATTTAAAGGTATGGGGTTGTATAGCTTTTTACAGAGTTCTAGATACTAAATGAACCAAATTAGATAGAGAGCTCTTAAAAGTGTTTTATGGGATATGCTGAAAACTCAAAAGCATATAGATTGTTATATGTAGATTCTAATGTTATTGTAGAATCTAGAGATGTTGAATTCTTATAAACAAGTTTTCTTGATGATTCAAACATCAATCCACAAATCGAATAATGAGACGTCAAATCTTGCACTGATACGTGACACATATACAAAATCTAGTTCTTTTTCAAATAAGAAATGGAAAAGAATTGATCTTCATGTTGAACCTAAGAAGAGTCAAAGAGTTCCAAAGGAGAATAATTTAGATTTTGACTTCATTTCTTCACAAGTAATAGCCTTTTTGGTTCAATGGAGTAGAGATGCTGTTGTAAACAAAATACCTATATATTGTCTTACATTGGGAGGAGGATCCTAAAACTTATAGTCAATCAATGGCTTCAAGAGATATTGCTTTCTGGAAGGAAGTAACAAATGATGAAATGGATTCTCTTTTATCAAATGACCCTCGTGTGTTAGTTGATTTACCTCCTAATGCTAAACCCATTAGGTGTAAATGGTTATTTATACGAATTCAATACTGATGATTCTATACAAACTCTCAAAGTTCGACTAGTTGCAAAGGGTTTTAGGCAAAAGGTGGGAGTTGATTATTTCGATGCATTTACTCTCTTGCAAGGATTACTTCCATAAGAGTGTTGTTTGCATTAGCATAAATCTATAATTTATATGTTCATCAAATTGATATGAAAACGTCATTCTTGAATGGAGAACTTGATGAAGAAGTGTATATAGAGCAATGTAAAGGGTTTTGTGCTTCCTGGTAACAAAAAAAAAGTTGTAAATAAATTAGATCGTTGTATGGATTAAAGCAAGCACCGAAATAGTGGCATGAGAAATTTGATCGTGTGATTTTAACGATTTTTGACATAGTAAAGTTAATAAATGCATATATTCCAAATTCACAAAGGATTGTGGTACGATGGTATGTTTACATGTTGATGACATGTAATCATAGGAACCAATATGACAATGTACATGATACTAAGAAATATCTAGCTTCTCAATTTAAAAGGAAAGACATGGGGGAGGTTGATACTATCTTGGGAATCAAACTAAGAAACATAATGGGAGTTTGTGTCAATCCCATTACATTGATAAGATTCTTTCTAAATTTAATAATTTGTGTATTAAAGAATTTCATACTCCGTTCTATATCTCTAATAGTTGGTGGAGATTTTGGAAAGATCGGTTAGTCAATTAGACTGTGCTAGTGCAATTGGTAGTTTGACGTACGTTATACATTGTACTAGACTTGATACTGCTTTTACAGTTTGTAAACTTTCGGATATATGCACAATCCTAGCACCGAGCATTGAAGAGCTATTGGAAGAGTTCTCGGTTATTCTAATGGAACTAAGTTCTTTGTCTTGTTCAATAATGAGTTTCTTGCGGTGCTAGAGGGTTACATGCTTCTAGGAAATAGATTTGGATCACTCATTCCACAATAATACCTGAGTTTACCTATTGAAAGATTTCTCGGTTATTCTAACAGAACTAAGTTCTTTGCTTTGTTTAATAATGAGTTTTCTGCAGTGTTAGAGGGTTACATTGTTCTAAGAAACAGATTTGTATCACTCATAAAGAGGCAAAATCGCTTAAAATGTTTTGTTAAATATAGAGTTGTGGCCACAACTAATGCCAGCAATTTCTTTACACTATGATAGTGAAGCTACTATGTCTAGAGCATTTAGCAAAATATGTAATGACAACATATTATTTTGAGACATGAGCATGTTAGATAACTAATTGCTGATGGTATAATCACATTTATCTACATTAGATTGAAAAAGAATGTTGCTGACCCACTAACTAAAGATCTCTCGAGGGATATGATTGGGAGCATTTCGAGTACAATGGCTCCAAAACTACTTGAATTTGTCACTAGTAATGGGAACCTTCGTTTATTATTGCTCTGCAGTTTTAAACGTATAAAAAGTAATAACAAGTTATAGTTTGTGACAGTCAACAAGCACAAGGGTCAAGATAGTGCTTAAGGAATAGAGGCTGAGTATTTAATAATCTTAATAAAAATATCGGGTTCAGGTTAAGAACAAAGATGTCCAGTTTGAGACCTAATCTGAACTTCACCTATGTAAATATAAGGAATGGTACCGCTTATATCAAAGTTTGGAGAATAAAACTTTCTAAGTGTTTATGAAATCAGGGAGTAGCGCAAGACCATAATATGGTGCTAAAATTCACAGTGAACATGTTAAAGAATTGGTAAGATCTGCGTATATGATAGTTCTGGTATTGTTAGTACATGAATTATGATTTAATAGATAAGACTTTGAAATATGTATACTAATACAAGGTTTAAATCGAAAGATATCTTCTATATGCATAAGCCTAGTCTTGTTTCCAATTTTCTTGTCACTAACTAAGTGGGAGATTGTTAGAATAATTAGTGACAAGGCTTGGATTGGTTGTACCACATTGAAAAAGTAAGAAGGATACAAAGCTTTTATAAGGCTTAACTCACCAAAGAATGAACTTTGGATGATGTGAAAAGTTGGAGGGAATTTCTAAAATTTCTTGGTTGACCTTGGCTCGGACTTGAAGTAAAATAATATTTAATGGTTAAAAGACGGACATCTTGGTTAAAATTAATTAATAAATTCTAATTAATCTTATTTAATTTTATAGCAGTTAATGCCCAACATTTATGTCCTTTTGTGCCAAAGATTATTTTGTTTCAGTTAAGGGTTGTGTCCATTTAGGTATTGTAAATATCTGTGAATCTATCATTTAACCGGCAGCAAATCATATTGGGGTCATATCTCCTTAAGAACAGTAAATCATGATCAAAGCCTTATTGTCTTTCTAACAAAACTAACCACAAGAGCCTTTCCGCACTCCAGGCAAACTTCATAGTGAACAAAGCCATTGGAACTAAGATTCCGTATGATTTTACTAACAACTTTAACATTTGGAGGAGGAATTTTAAGTAACTCGTTGTGTCATTGTCTAAGGGCATGTCATCTATATGTAAGGAGAGCCCATCTTACACATTATGCATCATATCACAAACTTTAGCATCAAAAAACTGACTGTATCATAGCTGTGCCACAGACCATAGTGAAAGATAAAAGAGCCACAACTCATCTAAGTTAAATCAAGTATCTCTGTCATTACCAAGGTCGCGAGAGATAAACACTTGAATATTTGTTCTAGGCTTTACCAGCTTACACCATGTCCAAGCTAGACAGCTGGATTTCTATGAAACCGTATAGAATTATTTGTTATGTTAAGCATTTCACTGAACTCCATTGAAGTTCGGTTGAAACCAACAAAATTTGGGAGGAGTATACCCTAAGGGATAATATCAGTTTGGTCCTTTGTAGTTTACCCGCTTTTTTTATTTTCTCCATGTACTGCTAAATTCTTCAAACTGAACATTATACTATGGTCCGTCATCCCTCCATTAGCATTTCTATTAAAATTTTGGGGACATTTTAGTCATAGCAGCCTTCTTTCACCACCCAAGTCCCTTTACTCCCTCTCTCTTTGTCTCTCTCTCACATCTCTTCGGATGCTACCGATCCTCACCCTCCAATAGCCATTGACCCACCACACCTATCACAACATCACCCAAACATTGACGCAGTGATGGTGCAATGGAGGAGGAGATGGCAGTGGGAGAGGAGGTGATGATTGTCGAGCATGGAGGAGATCGATGTCGCCGAGCTATAGCGACCGTCTGATCTATTGGATGTAAAAGTTTTTTATGATTCAAGTTCCATCCAATCCAAAACCCACAAAACACATGTTCGTATGTTTCCAAGCTCTCGGTGTTACGTCAATTACTGCATACATGTTGTATTTGGAGAAATTTCGAAAGTTTGTGTAATGAGTGAGTTCTAATGGTTATGAGTATGCCACATAATAAGTGGGAAAGAGTATTGCACTCTAGGTGTTTGCCGAAATACTTCAATCTCACTCCACCCACATTTGCTGCACAAGCAGAGATCTGGGTTTTGTTTGGGTCGTGGAGGAGAAATTTGGATTTTGGCATAACAGGTTTTGTTTTTGCTTTACTGGGTTTGAAGGGTATGCTGTTTTGAGCAATTGGGAGCTTGTTTTTAAGCTTTGAGTAGTTGAACAGCTGGGTGGAATTTGTTGGTTAAGTGGTTAAAGATTATGTGATATGAAATTTTTGGTGCAAGATTGGTTATTTGCATGATGGGCGTGGAGGCAGTGATGGGGGGTGGATTTGTTTAGGGAAGGGACGTATAGCAACGATGGCAGGGCATCGGTGGTTTCAGGCGGCAATTGTAGCGGAGAAAGAGTGTGACGTGCATGACATGTGCCAATTTTGTCTTAAAAAAACATAAAATGACAAATTTGCCCCTTAATTTAATAGGAAAAATTTATAGAGGGACTAAATGGTGACGGAACGTAATACAAGGACAAGTTTCAAGAAAATAGGAGTTCAAGGATCGATTTAAAAAACAGGACAAAGTATAAGGGTTCAAATGGAATTATCCCTTCTATGATACCGTATAGAACTATTTGGTGTTGAAGTTTGGTTGAAAACAACAAAATTTGGGAGGACTATATTCCAAGGAAATTTTTTTGCTACTACTCCTCCCTTAGTTGTGAAAAGATAGTTACAACTATTTGTATAGCGGCAATAAATAGCCACTAACTTTTTTCGTTAATCTTTTGCTACACTTTCAGCAATAATTCTTAGTAGCATTTTTTTAGAGTCACTCAATAAGAGCCACAAAAATATTTAACGAAACAATTGTTGCTATATGAAGGGTTATAGCTATCTTTTTACGACCTACATAGCAGTTAAAATTTTTTCATATTTTAGTAGAATGACAATATTGTCACACGTAAAAAAGAACGTTATTACAACAAGCATAAAGATACGTGTAATTATATTACATGCATTGACGATTGTGCATATATTACTGTAACAACATAATTGTAGATTATAACAAAAGTACAGGAATGTCTAATTTTAATGCCCTACTACACTTTTTCGAACACACATTTGTCACTTTAAAGCGTTTTAGTTGTAAAAGTTTAATTTTTTAGTGACACATAAACTGTGAACAAGTATATGAACAAGTGCAAATAGACATTTTCTAAATCATAACTTTCTTATTAACAAATGCAAACTGCAAAACTGAAGTCCCTCAAATTAGGCCAATTTTTTGGTATTTCTAGCAAAAACTTCATCTAATCCCGCTAGTTTAGACCAAATCAAAATTTTCTATAAGACCCACATGTTATTTGCCTTGGCTATGATCGTGTTTTGTTCTTATCTTGCGACCTTATTCACCCAGACCCAGCTCAACTTGACAGAAGGAGACACTTTCCAAGAGCCAAAATCCTAGAAACAGAAACAGAAAAACTCCACCTTCACGGTCTTCACTACCAGCCTCATAGTTATCATTACTGTCAGCCAGTACAATATCCTCTTCATATCCCTTATATTCAAGGTTATAGTCCAGTACCCATTTCAAACATTGGTGAGTGATACTGATACAACAATGGCATGCATGAAACTGGGTTCCAAATCAGACATTTTCCACCTCGACGGACAAACTTGGTCAGTCAGTTCTTTCAAATTGGATTGAATTGATGAAAAGTTGGAAATTGGGTCGTTTTTCGTTTGTCATTGTCGAAATAGAAAATTCTATGCCAATGGCAGAGTGTCGCGTGACAATATCGTTTATGCAACCAGGGTGTTTTCTCGTCGAATACAAACATGTGTAACTTAAGGCATTGATGGGCTTCTGGGCTGTAAAATTAAATTTGTGTATATAGTCGTATGAAATCAAGAAACATGAAGATTACTCAACTTGAATGTGTTTATGTTTTTAACGTAACACTGGTAGCTTCTACAGAAGATTTCTTGAGAGAATATGCATGCCGCAATGCAATAGAAAGAGATGGATGATTTATCAATCAAAATGCTATGCTGCATGTTTGTGAAATCAGTGCTTGTATGTTATATCAATAGGTTTGGAGTTGTGAAAGGTAGTAACAATAACTATCATAATAAAAATCCTAACAGTCTATAGATTGTAGCCTTGCTGCTCCTTTCTCATAAATCATCCTGCTGTGCAAGTCAATGCACATCGTTTCTGCATAATTTCTGCAAGTGCTGGCTAATGACTTCATCTAAGTTTACCATTAATTGCTCTTTCCTTTTGTATTTGCTCTATTTCTTTTTCTATTATTTTTTTTCGGTCTGTTTCTCCTTAGACCTGTGCCTATGCACCTTCCCGAAAACCTCAAAACAACTCTAGTAGGTGACGTAATATAAGGGAGACAATGGAGTGTAACACTACTTCTTTCACCAAAAGTAATTTAGACTTGAGAGACAATTTCAAAAAGATCTTAAGCATCCTGCTGAGAACATATTTAGATCAATTGGGATTAGCATAAGCATGGACCAAGTTAAAAGGAAACTGTTCTATACTTCTATGCAACAAGTTTTGGTGTCAAACTTACTTGTTTGGGACATGAGGCGTTCCTAGGTTAAATAAGCCCGCAATTCTCACCAGAGTCCATGTTAGATACATTATAATCGTCGTACTTCAGTCACGTTGCGGTAAGTAGGTGCCAGAAAATATTTAGGTTTCGTTTGTAGCATCTAAAAAAGTATAGGGGTGAGTGCTCCTCCTGTTTTATAGAGACCGATTAACTCTCAGCCTGTATTTCATGTTTCATGAAGATACTTCCCAATAGTTAAATGAGTCCATGCAGCTCCAACTGAAGACGAGATGCTTGATATGAACAAAATTGTATGAAACATACAATCTACCTCTAATCGACACTGATATCAGCACGATAAATATATCTAACTCACAGAAGCGCATTGGCTTGAATTGGAGATTTAAAGTAGGCAATGGGCTACCAAGTCAGCACCATGGATTTCTGGTACTTTTACTAGACTCATAAGAGCAAGAAGCTTTCATTTGAATACTGAGCATATTTTGGCTGAAGAATCATGAGAACAAAGAAAAGAATTGTCAAGCAGTATGCACGCAGCTTCTCTTGAAATTCTTATAATATATTGTAGTTACTATGTTCATGACTTGCATATATATTCGCAACATGGTATTATTTTGCTTGGAAGTTATCTCAAGATGTTAGTTATTACTTTTGTTGTCGGTATGATATGACCGTCAGTGGTATTATACATGTCACTTGTCAGCTAGATCAGACCCACTAGGGAAGTATAGTGATTTCTCTGAGATGTTCTTGCATCGTTCCTAATCCTTTCAGTTACCTTGCTTCTTACTGATATAGATCTCTAAGTTCTTACCAAATGTCGCATTTGCAAACTTACAAACATGTAAGATGTTATATTAGTGTTCAATTTTTCTGGTGTGGAGCTAACAATAAGTATGTTTTCTCCAGGCTTTGCTCATCTGGTCTTCCAAGTGATGTTATCATTGAAGTCGGAGAAATTTCCTTTCATCTTCACAAGGTAATCGTCAATTAACCTTGTTTCTTTTCTTTTCTTAATTTGTGATGATATTTGGTCAGATTATGGATGCTCTTTTGCTTAGTTTACATCACTACTTATCTGCTGCTTTGCTGTTTTTGATTTGTCTCCTTTGTTTGACATATCTTGCAGTTCCCATTGTTGTCCAGAAGCAGGACATTGGAAAATCTGATCGGTGATTCTTCAGAGGACGAGAAAAAGAGCCAGGATGACAAAAGATATGTTTTGAAACTTCATGACTTACCTGGAGGAGCGAATGCCTTTCTTCTTGCAGCCAAGTTCTGTTATGGTGTTAAAATAGAACTCACTGCGATGAATGTGGTCAGTCTAAGGTGCACAGCTGAGTATCTTCAAATGACTGAGGACTATGGAGAAGGTAACTTCATAATGCAAACAGAAGTTTTCCTGAATGAAGTGCTTGGTAACTGGGTAGATACGATTAAAGCTCTTGAAACCTGTGAAGAGGTTCTCTCCCATGCAGAAGAGCATCATATAGTTTCGAGATGCATTAATTCCCTTGCTGTAAAAGCTTGTGCAGATCCAACTTTGTTCAGTTGGCCTGCAACAGGACACAGTGCCACTCAGAGCCCATCTTGCAACGTAATATGGAATGGGCTTCGCACTGCTTCCAAGCAACAGCCTCTTAGCGAGGATTGGTGGTATGAGGGTGTGTCCTCCCTTAAGTTACCTATGTATAAAAGGTTCATCCTGGCCATTAGTTCGAGAGGAATGAAGCCCGAGAGGATTGCTGGGACCCTTGTGTTCTACGCTAAGAAGTATCTCCCCTTGATGGGCAGGCAATCAAGCTTTCAGAATGGAAACCGTGCTGCCTTGGGATCAATTCATACGTCTGCCCGTTCCGATGCAGATCAGATGAGTCTCCTTGAAGTGATTGTAGAATTACTACCTGATCAAAAGGGAGTGATTCCAACGAAGCTCCTGTTTAGGCTTCTTCGCATATCTATGATCTTACATGCTAGTCCAGTGTGTCGAGAGAACTTGGAAAAACGGGTTGGGGCCCAATTAGATCAAGCACTCCTTGAAGATCTTCTCATACCAAATATGGGCCACTCAGCAGAGACCCTTTATGAAATTGACTGTGTTCAGCGGATCCTTGATTACTTCATGCTGGTGGACACGGATGCAACTCATAGTACCTCAAATTGTTTATCAGATGAGGCGCAGTTGATTGAAAGTTCCCACTCACTTACTCCGAGGAGTATGGTAGCTAATCTTGTGGATGGCTATTTGGCTGAGGTGGCACCCGATGTTAACTTGAAGTTACCTAAGTTTCAGTCACTTGCTGCTGTAGTCTCTGATTATGCCAGGCCGTTAGACGATGGGATATACCGCGCAATTGATATATACCTCAAGGTAATGTTAACTTCTTGCATCGAAGGTCTCGTAGGCTATCTAGTTTTGGAGTCCAAAGTTTTCCTGCCAAATGTTGTCAGATGGTAATAAGTGTGATTCTCAACGATTCCATTCTTCTTACTTATGCAACAGAGGTCTCGGCTATAAGATTGAAAAGAAATGAGTTTGAGATATTTTCCTTTGGGTAGTGGTGAGGTTTACATCCCTTTGGTTCTTTAGTTCTTACTTTCTGGGAGTTAGGGGGGCATTTTACATTTTTGGGGCTTTTGAAATTGGGAACTTATTTTGATGCTCTATAGTTTGAATCTACAAATGCAAGTAAACGTAGTACCACAACCTGGTGACGTAGATACACGCTTGCTATTCCATTATTTCTCTACATGGACTTAGTCATCAGCCCTTACTACATCAGCTGTCTTGTTCTTTACCACAGTAAAAGGTACAAAGTAATTTAGTAACACTGGAGACTTGCTCACATTCAAGAGAAAAGAACTGTTTTTCCTGAAGAAGACTGCTTTTGCATTTATTTCCTTTTGCATATAGTTCTGTTGTCGTGGAGAAATTTGGATTTCAAACATCTTTCTCAATCTGATTTGACCCAGTTCTGTTTTTTTTTTCTTTTTTTGGCTTTAACCCATTTTACACATTGCTTCAAGGTCCCAATCCTTAACACTTCCCCCTAATCTTCCAAAGGTGAACCTAGATGGCGTTTCAAAATAGTCTTTTCTCAACTGTTCTTATTAAAATTCTCTTTGATGTGTCGGGGTGTGGGTATAGAGGAAATCGTCTAATTATATTATCTCCATCATATTCTGAAACAGCTAATGAGTATTTGTGCTTCAGGCTCATCCCTGGCTTACAGACTCGGAGAGGGAGCAACTCTGCAGGCTTATGAATTGCCAAAAGCTCTCATTGGAAGCGAGCACCCATGCAGCCCAGAACGAGAGGCTACCACTCCGAGTCATTGCTCAAGTTCTATTCTTTGAACAGCTTCGGCTCCGTACATCTGTAGCTGGTTGGTTCTTTGTCTCCGACACCCTTGATAACTCGCAAAATCCAAGCGGAACACTAGCACTCCCTAGAAACGAATGTGGCATCCAAGACAAACAAATCGTTTGTGTTGATATCATGAGGGAGCGAGTCTCTGAACTCGAAAAACAATACGAGAGTATGAAACATGAGATGGAGAAGCTTACGAAGACTAAAGGGAGTTGGTACGACCTGTACAAAATGTTGGGCTTAAAGCTGAAGTTGAAGTCTTGCATGCCGAAGGATTCAAAGAAGCTGTGCACTCCCAAGGTGTTTTCACCACCAAAGACACCACTTTCGAATGGAAAGCAAAATCAAGATAGTGGTCAGTTAGTTGATTGAGGATAAATCCTTTGACCAGAGAAATAATATGGTCTATTCAAGATGCTAGATCCTCTAGCTACAAATTTCTGTGGACTAAGCGACTCTGTTGTGATTTTTGTTATGACAATTTGCAGTTCTTTTTCTTCTAGTTTTCTGGTAGTTCCAATCTTGTGAAATGCATGCTAAAATTTTCAAGGGAAGATTTGTAACTCTTGTAAGCTAGTCACTTGTGGTTAATGATTTAGTCAATTGGCTCTATGATGGTCCTCTCGTTTGAGCTCTATATTCACAACGGGAAATGATGAGCAGTTATGTTCATAAAGTGCACAAGTGGCCTCTGGTTTGGTTCACTAGTTGTAAGTTTCATTCATCTTATGGTTGATATGGTGGAGTGGTCCAAGGACCCAGAATGTGTTCTTCCCAAGGGGAACTTATTTACTGATAAGCAGTGTCGTTTTTCTAAAACTAGAGTTCATATTTTCTGGCTTTGTGCTAGTCAAGATGTCTGTCTGGACTTGATTTTGCAGATTGCATATGCAGTCCAGCCTACTAATTTGACTGGTTTGATGCTCTTGGCGACTGAATATATCCACCCCACGTTGGTAAATACGCCATATCTGCTACTATATAGCATTTGGATGGAGATATAAGTTATATCTCCATCGCTATATCATATAACGATGGTTTTTCATACAAGGCAGACGTAATATAGGATATATACTCCTTCCTCCTCGTGTCAAATCACATGAATATGAAAATTTTATGCAAATTGGTTAAGTGTCAAATTACTCTCCTTACAATTAAGCAAGCCCTCCAGGAGGCTTCCACCTATGCTATCTATGAGCTTCATCTGCAGGCCCTTGGAGAGGCTTCCACTTGCGCTCTCTGTAAGCTCCATTTTCAAGCCCTCCGGGAGGCTTCCATCTATGCTCTCTATGAATCCCACTGGGAAGCTTCCATCGATGCTCTCCGCGAGCTCCATTTACAAGCCCTTCTGGAGGCTTCCATCCACGCTCTTTGCGACCTCCATTCGTAAATCCTCAGGGAGGCCGGCTTTCGTCCACGCTCTCTCCATGAGCTCTATTTACAAATCCTCCGCGAGGCTTCCATCTATGCTTTCCATTAGTTCTCTTTACAAAAAACCCTCCAAGAGGCTTTCATCTACGCTTTCCAAAAACCTCATTTGTAAGTCCTCCAGGCAGTTTCCATCTACGCTCTCCGTGAGCGCTCTCTACAGCCCTCCGAGAGGGTTCGAACAAATGCCTTCTGTGAGACTGCACCCTGAAGAATATCCTCCGGGACTGGGAGGCCCCCCTTTTGTATTACAAGCTAACTCGAGTATTTTTACCTGATTACCGATATACTCTATTTTAAAATTTATTTACCCGCATATCACAACCACGATTTCAAGGAAGAAATCGATGTTTAAAACAGCGATTTTTCCCTTAAAATCATGATTTCAAACAGCGATTTCTACTTTAACGTAAAAATCAAGTAGAAATCGTTGTTTGAGACAGCGATTTCTACTTTAAAATCGTGGTTTCAAACAGCAATTTTCAAAAGTGTGGCATGCGGGTAAATAAGTTTCAAAATGGATTATATTGGTAATTAAGTATTAAATATGTATTAATTAGGGAAAAAAACTCAAGCTAACTCTGCTGCTTCTTGTATAAGGACCGAAAAGTGGAGGCACCTAGCAAGTCAGGACTCAGGACTACGCGGTCCTTGGCATCTGGAGTGCATGTGATCATCTTAGACACGTGTCGCAGCTTGATTAGCGCATAGCGATGAATAAATTATTAATTGACACCCACGTCAGCACAATATACTCTAAAATCATTGTCAAAGGAGGATTATACCACATGACTCACTAGCGTTGGCCTGACACGTCGGTTAGTTAACAAACACATCCTCGAAATTGGTTAATGTAAAAATATCCAAGATCAGTCTACATTCAGCATTAATTAAGCACTACAACAAATAAGCTCTATAGACACCAACAAGGTGGTTGCTATTGAATGCAAGGTTGGTCACTATACACACAAGGTGACTAACCTTTTTGGTCGCAACTTTGTTTGCGATTAATTTTAGAGTTGTCAAACGGGCCGGGCGGCCTGCGAGCTGGCCCGACCCTGCCCCTTCTGGCCCGGGCTAGGCCGACCCCGTTAATGAACAGTAGAGGCCCGTACTTTTAGGGCTTAGGGCCCGGGCTTAGACTAGACCCGAATTTTTGAGAAAAAAGCCCGGGTTTGGCCCGGCCTGAACCGTGGCCCGGAATTGGCCTGGGTTCGGCCCGGTTCTGGCCCGTTTCTTTACTTTTTAAATTCAACTTTTCCCCCTTTTCCCCCAACGGTTTTATTCTCTCCTTTTCTCCTAAATTCCACTTTTACCCCCCAACAGCAAAATAACGGCTAGTTTGGGGGGTATTTTGGTCCAAGTTAATTTTTTCAACTCTTTTAAGGTTTTTACACTCTTACCCTCCCCAACAACTATAAACGGATAGTTTTTAGGGGTATTTTGGTCTTTTGTGAAGTTTAAAAAATCTATAAATTCACACTATTTTTCTCTAATTTTTCACACCAATCTTCTTACTCTCTCTTATATAAACATTCTACATTTCTACAAGCTTTGCTACTCTTGCTAATTACTACTCTTATTTACTAATTAGTACTCTTACTTATTATTACTCTTGTTTACTAATTACTACTCTTGCTAAATTTTAATTACTAACCACTCCTCTTATTAATTTGTTACTCTCTAATTCTTTTGTCTAGA
Source organism: Escallonia herrerae (assembly GCA_033070095.1). Lineage (NCBI taxonomy): Eukaryota > Viridiplantae > Streptophyta > Magnoliopsida > Escalloniales > Escalloniaceae > Escallonia > Escallonia herrerae. The sequence goes on along the minus strand of JAVXUP010001005.1, from coordinate 49,651 downwards.
AATTAGTAATTAGTGAATTTTTATATTTATCAATTACTATTACTAATTTTTTTTAATTACTAACTCTCTCCAATTTTGAATTACCCTTAGTGATTCATTTGTTACTCTTTAATTCTTTTAATTGTTATTTCTAATTACTAATTACTGCTCTTATACTTGTGTATTTAGTTACTCTTATTAATTTTATTTTTCAATCTAGTAAAAAAGTTTAGCGTCAAATATGGCTGGATTACTGAAGAAACTGAAGCGTGGATCATCATCACGAAAAACATCATCATCATCACAAACACCACCACCAGCACGAGCGCCAGCACCACGGCCATCACAAACACCAATCCAAGCACCACCACAACCATTCGTTCCTGGACGAATGAGTACAGGCTGTATGATAGATACCCAAGCCAATTGGGAGTTCAATCAAAACATTCCAGATTTTGAATACACGCCTGATCAAGACCTCATTATAGTCAAGGACGCAGCTCGGTTGGCGAAGCTACTACTCCGTGGCATAATCTTAACCCTATGCCTGGTCATGATGAAGAAGGGCCGAGCAATGCCTCCGGTAATGAGCCAGAAGTCCAAAAGGAAAAAAAAGAAAGCCGAGTGTTGGAATCATTTTGATGAAGTTATGGTGGACGGCATCCGAAAAGCTCGATGTAAGTACTGTGCTAAATTATTTTCGTCTGGTAGTGGTAATGGACATCTTAACAGGCATTACCCTCAGTGTGCACCTCGACAAGGCCACGTCGAACCTACCCAAACGCAGTTATCTTTTGACGGTAAGTTATTTGTTTATAATCAGCGAGAGCAAAGAGACGGTCTCGCTGAATTTGTTATTCATGATGAACAAGCCTTTTCTTTTGCCGATAATGCTAAGCACTCTAGATATATGAACACATACGTTCAACCTTTGTACAAAAAGGTTCATAGAAACACAACTAGATCCGATGCACTCCGACAGTATAATGCTGCTAAAGCACGCCTGATCGATTATTTCGATAAATTTGACGGTAAAGTTAGTCTTACTTCTGATATTTGGCAATCTCCGTTTACTTTTGTTAGTTATACTTGTGTGACGGCCCATTGGATTGATGCAGATTGGATTATGCACAAGAGAATCATCGCTTTCGAGCTCTTTCCTTTTCCGCATGATGGAATGAACATTGCTAGTATTATATTAAAAGCATGTACCACGTTTAAATTAAAGGATAAGATTATGAGTATTAGTTTTGATAATGCTTCTAACAATACAGCTGCTGTTGATGCTTTACAGGAGAGCCTTAAACCTGTACTTTCTGGTAAATTATTTCATGTTCGCTGTGTTTGTCATATAATTAATTTAATTGTTCAAGATGGTTTAGCTGCTGCAGGAGATATTCTTGTCAAAATGAGGGGTATGACAGCGTATGTTAATAGTTCGAGTCCGAGAACACAACAATTTAAAACGTTGTGTGTTGAATATAATATGCCTCGCAGGAGAGCAGTTACAGATGTGGTCCACAGGTGGAACTCTACATACCATATGCTTTTACACATTCTGGCATACAGAGAAGTCTATACGCATTTTCTACTAACCTTGTTCCCAGCCGGCTTGCCAACTCAAGAGGAATGGCAGATGGCCACATACCTAGCTGAATTTTTGGAGGTATTTTACACGTCTACCAATTTATTGTCTGGTACGTACTATCCCACCTCTCCTCTCGCTGTAATAGAAATTCTCAAGATGGCTACAATGTTAACAAAATGGAGATATATAGGACCCTTTGAGGAAATAGTAAAAGTGATGGATAAAAAATTTAATAAATATTGGAGTGAACTGCCTGTTGTTTTTGCTGTTGCTACTTGTTTAGATCCTAGGTTAAAGTTGCATGGCGTGAACGTCTCGATACAAGAGATATCGATATTAATGTGCTACCCAGTAGAGGATACAACCGCACTCACAGCGAAAGTGAGCAAGACATTTGAGGAATTGTTCAACCTCTATCGTAATTCTGCTGACGTGCGCGGACGAGCTTCATCATCGACTGCTGAGAGGTATTATGCGCCATACCTTAAGGGCTTTGAACATCTAGTAGCAAGACAACTACCAGGTGAAGGTACTTCTAATTCGGCAGGTTCGTCTACTTTTTCCTCTTTTAATGAGATTGGTGTATATTCAAATACTGATCATTATGCTGATTTATCAATGCAAGAACATGTTAATTTTAATTTGTTAAATTTTTGGAAACAAAATCAAAACATGTATAAAACTTTAGCTCAAATTGCACGGGATGTACTGCCAGTGCAAGCCTCCACGGTTGCTTCAGAGTCGGCATTTTCAGCGAGCGGGAGGGTTTTGGATGACAGGAGGAGTCGTCTTAACCCCGAGTCGCTCGAGCTATGTGTATGTTGGAAGGATTATCTTGATGCGAAATACCGCGAGCAAGATAAACCGATTGATCAGTGACTCGGATGTTGAAGTACTTCCGGATGATTAGGTAATTTCTTTTTATTTTCCTTCTCTTAAGTTTTAAGAATAAAATTTCTCACAAAATATAATTTTTTTTTATATATATATATATATATATATATATATATATATATATAATAAGTTTTTACAAGCAAGATAGATATTTTTCTGTATATATAAAAAAATAGGTAATTTCGCCTGTTTGTTTACAAACAGCTGGTCCCAAGCCCGGATAAAAGGAGGAGGGCCTATAAACACATTTATCTTCAATGTATATGATTTATAATGAAATAAAAGGATAAAGATTAGGTTCATTAAATTGTGAATATTGGACGTACCTAGAGTACAATTTGCTTAAATAATAACAACAAATTACCGTAATTAAAGCCTTTACCTTGAATAACAAGAAAATGCGAAAAAAAAAGTAAAAAAATTTGGGCAGTCCCAGATATCCCCACATTCTGGCCCGGCCCAGCCCAGCCCGACCCGTTTGGCAGCCCCTCTGGCCCTGCCCAGGCCCGTTTTGCTGGAGGCCCGATGGGCTTGGGCTGGGTCGGCCCAAGCCCGGCCCATTTGACACCTCTAATTAATTGGTCGCTAATTTTGGATAAAATTGGCTGCTATGTAGTAAAAAAACGCGACCAGTATTGTAATCGCTATTACAAATAAGTTCCAAAATGAAATCATAATAGATTTTGACAATTATATTTTGGCTTACTCTTTTTTAGTACCTTGGACATTTAGTACAAGCATAAAAAGTCAATCTTTATCTGACAAACAATTGCACCATACTTCAAGTTCGGTTGCGCTCAATTATAAAAGTTCGTGCTTCATTAAATATAAGTTAAATGTATCTTTTCAATCACAAACTTTTCTATGCAGTATTTAAATGTCATATACAAATTGCATCTTCAAAAGTAAGTAGGTCCTGGTTTCAACCACATATATATATATAAGTTCATATGGTTCTTTTACACATGACTATGCGTAACTAACATAACTCACAGGTGTACCTCAACACATTTTATGCACTATTTTGATAAAAGAAGATTTTTAACCCCATTTTGGAATTAAAAATTAGAAAAGCTTTGCATTCTATAGTTATTGGCCACATAAACCACTATTGGTGACAAAAAAGACCAGAAGCAAAGGCGAGGATTCAATATCAGGAGCAACGTGGAATGTGTTCATGAGTTTGTGTATGATAGTAGGTGTGAGGGAATGAGTCATCTGTTTCAGATGACTGTCATTTATCACGCGCTACTCACTATAGCCTTCTTCTCAAACTTCCATTTGAACTTGCATGTTTTACTGCAAGTTATACAATATCTTTCATCTTGATTTAGCATAGTTAATCAAGTAGCATCTTTTCAATTCTACTTCAAAACATTAATGGCTTGTTTTACTAATTTGTCTCGTTGTCATTTTTTTTTTTACCTTTTTGTGTTGGCCATCATACTTCTTCACTCTTCCTTATTCTGAATTTGAGGGTAACACTATCTTAAGCCTCTGAATATAACTCTGATCGTTCTAAATTATGCAAGCGTTCATACGGGAAGGAAATTAAAGGAGAGAAAAACCTGCTAAAAATGTTACTTTATGCATGATGGCTATAACGGTGATGAGCGTTGAATTCTTATCCAGTGAGGACTGAGGAGAAAGGGGAGGGCTTTGCATCACATTGTTGCACCTTACTCATAAACCACAAGGAACATTAGGTGGCAAACCATTAGAGGAAATAAGATAGAAAGCGGTCATTGACCAGCTTTGTGACCTCCACGAATCAATCCTCTGAGTTATACCACTACTCACCCGCTGAGCCAATCTTTTATCAATCTATGCAATGTTGATGGTGGTAATGGAAGCTATCCCAAAAAAGTTAATCGCAGATAAGCTACGCCTGTAATGTTGGTGTTAAGATAAATTAGACGATAAAATATTTTCCGATACCGACGTTGTGACATCCGCCTGTTAGTTATGAATATAGTCGAATCAAATAACTCTCATCTTTTAATTGCGTGTATTTATTTCTGATCTCGATTTTTTCATTGTTACTTTATGTTTGCATGTATAAATTAGATATCTGTAACAAAACTAATCACACAATAACCATGAATACGGTAGAAATAAAACTTATTATGGATCCAGCGATCTCGTGGACAAATGAGTTCGAGACACTGTCTTCGCTACCAATGGTGTCAAAGTCTATAATTTTGAGCTGATAAAAAAGGTGAAGGGAAAGATAATTATATTAGAAGATAATTATAATAAAACTGAGTACAATGCGTTCTTTGTATAGGTAAGAGAAAACTATCCTATCAGAAACAGATAAGAGAATCATATATAAATTAGGAGAACTCTAAAATGTTCTAAACATAGAATAATATGAAAAAAGTAATTGCCATATTAATATATATCATCTAACATCCCCTCCTCAAACTCAAGTTAGTTGAGCAAGAACAAGCTTGAGTTTGGAGGTTAAGTCCAGAGCGGTGTCTTAATACAAGCTGTATTAAGTAAGATCCAAGTTTAGATGAATTCGATGTGTAGAGTCAGGAGATGCAAAAAATAGAGCAGGAGTTCCAAGACAAAGTTTGACAACCATCAAGGTCTTGGTGCAAAGTCCGACAACTAAGAACAGATCAGGAGTCCCGAGGTGAAGTTCAACGACTATAAAGTCTCGGGGTGAGGTCCGACGACTAAGAACAAGACGGAGTCCCAGAACAAGGTCTGCAGACTAAGAACAGAGCAGGAGTCCGGGGCGAGGTCCGACAACCATAAAGGTCTTGGGGTGAGGTCCAGTGCCTAAGAAAAAGGCAGGAGTCAGAACAAGACGAGAACAAAATCCATTACGAATGAGAGGCATGGTGGCATGGTTGGAAGCGTTGTGATCAATGGAGGGAACATGATCTTATGGTGGTGTTGGATCAGGGTTTAGGCTAAAGGAAATCGACAGAGATAACATAAGAAGGAAACAATTTTTATTTTTTATTTTATTTTTAGCGAAAGAGATAAGCTAGGGTTGATGGACTTAATGGCGGGTGGTGGCTAGGGTCTCAGTATAAGCGAAGATCACTGTAAAGAAAGGGAAAGAACGAAATACAAAAATTCTAAACCTAAGAAGAAAATAAGAGCACACAAAGAAACAAAAGCGCTTAAGTTGGTCGGGCGAACGGCAGAAGGCCGTCAGCCGGAATTTGCAAAAATAGTTGAAAGACTTTCAAACCGGCAGATCGTATGGCTCTGGTACCATGATACAAAAGGTGAAGGGAAAGATAATTATGTTAGAGAGTATAATAAAACTGAGTACAAAGAGTCATTTATACACGTAAGAGAAAATTATCCTACCAGAAATAGAAAATAGAGTCCTATATAAGTTAAAAGAACTCTAGAAAGTTTTAGACATAGAACAATGTGGAAAAGGTAATTGCCATATTAAGATATATCATCTAACATGAGCTTTGAATGTTTATCTTCTAACATCCTCCATTAATACATCTGCAGTAATGGTCGTATAAATCTTTAAGGTGCTTGATGAAGGGACCTGAAAACAATGACAATGACACCATTCAACATATCACATAACTCGCATACTTTAGAATCAGTCTCCACAAGTACTCTGAAAGAAGCTCTGGAATAAACAAAGTGTTTTGAAGAGATAGTGGACTGCAGGATGAGCCAAAAGTAGAGAAAAGCTAACAAAGTGGCAGGTTGGTTAGCAAAGGCATTGTAGAAGATTATACCACATCCCAGTTTGGAAGACACCACCCGAGGAAATATGGCACGTTATTGCATGATGATGCCTTAGGTGTGTTAGATAATGCACATGTATTTTTGACTAAATTTCTTTCAGGCTTCAACTCTCTTGTGTAACTGTTCATGCCGTAAACGTTTTGACGGTGCCCTTGTGAGTTGGAATTGTTTTTTGTTGCACAAGCGTGCCAAGTTCTCCCCGAATTAGGTATAAATGCAATTTTCAATGAAAATGGTCTGAAGCTTTAGAGAGTGTGCCTTCTAATTTATTTATCAGACAACCTATTTTCAAGATTCTTCAAGTCCAAGCTGTAGGACTTTTTGTGCTATTTTAATTACTGCTACTCTTGCCTAATCTATTCTCAAGCATATAAAAGCATTGAATATAAGTAGTTTACCCACAACGTGTTTATACATATTAAACTGCAAATACTCTGAGAGTACAAAAGCTTCAATTCAAGAACAATGCACTTTGGTGACTATTTAAAGGGATTAAACTGTGCTTTGAAGTAGTTATGATAATTTGTTTATTACCTAGGGTAAACATAGGTTGAGAAAGAAAACTAGAAGTTAGTTTGAATGTGATACTCAAAAGGATTATTAATACAACATCAATGGCTTTTATACTTTGGCTCTCAATCATTACCCTTAGCTCAGTATGATCTAAATGTGTCAAATGTCCAAGCATGCTTGTTTTACCATCTCATTCACGTTACACTTCCTTGATTTAATTTGAGTCGCCACGTGTTTAGACTGGACAAGACCTCATTTTACCTTCTTGCCTAAGTTTCATCTTGCCTTTGTGTCACATTTTTCATGTTTCTTTTTATGATGATACTGAGCCATGTGTCACATCTTTCTTCTAAAGATGTCACGTGTCAATCAACCATTATTGTCTTGATTTGATAGTCTTAAGACAATTAGGCCTTGAGTAAACTCTTACTCGTAAGCCGATCTTCAATTCATTGGTGAAGTGGCACGCTGAGTCCTCAAAACGGATCAGCCCTGCCAAACCGAATCATGCCAACTTTTCCTTGGTGTAAACAATGAGACCAAAAAAGAAAAACAACTTAAAATTCCTTTCATTTACGAATAAATGATATATCCTTTGAGACTGCTCTTTTGTCGAGACGAAAAATGAGAGAGCAATATGTGTTGATTGTTAAAAGGTCCAAATAAGAGCTCCCCCCTTTGCCCCTAAAAGATTGTTCGAACACTAAGATATTACGTTCTCTAGAACAAATAATAGGCCATCATATGCACATCAAATGCCAAGAACCCAGTAGAAGCTTCATATCTACAATCTTTTGATAACCTTAATCCACTTGGTTATTAGTAATAGTAATGTTTGAGCCGCGGGACGTTTCAATGTCACTCTTACTTAAATGCCCCAACATGTGATGCCATAAATTTAATCAGTATTCTTGTGTGCAAAAGTTAAAGATACAGAGCAATTATTCAAGTCATAAAATATATAAATATGTACTAACTCGACTATGTTTGGCTACCATTGTTGCTCCTCTTGTCACATATCACTAACCTATCATTGGAAGTTACATGATAGCCGTTAGCGTCTAACTAGGTGATATGTGATAAATTTTCAAGTTTGGAATGTCCTTCACGACGTACCGGAAAGACAAAGTTCCACTGTTAAGACAGTTATAATTGACCTGTCACTTTCCTAACATCAAGCAACATGCCCAAAAGTTCCTAAAGCATAATAGGGGAAAATATCACTATGGTGGGCACAACGACGAGAGGCCCATAATTTATAAATTGTTCATCTAATTTAGTTCATTCAAATGCGGGTACACATAAATCTTTGTATCGTTCTTGTTATCTTCTATATGCGTCATGAAATTCATATACCTTTAACTTTTAAACCTCGCCTTTTTCATTCTTCGGCCATTACTCCCACTCAAATGAGGAAACTCTCCAACCTAATATGATCTCACTATACTAGTTTCTACACATTAACAAACACAAGCAATAGTAAAATAAGAAAAGTGAGTAGAGAAAACAAACACCCAACATATTTTTTACGAGGTTCGCCACTTCCTATATCACAACAACCTTTTAGAACCTGAAACTGTAACTCTCACTCTATTGTTGTTCTCACTCTCTCATATAACTATATCAACCAAAACTTTAATGCATATGTTCAATCCCTAGAGCACAAAACTACATATAATTGCAAAAGGAATCTTGGTAAAGATTGCATAGTTACGTATGCATATTTTTAACTTACAATTTAGCTTTTCAAAATCTGGCTCCATAACGAGAGAACACCAGGATGTAATTGCCACCAATTTCAAATGTGAGACTTACACCTGAAACGTGCATCCTAACTGCATACAAAATTAAGATTTATTACATAGATAAATTTAGAGTCAATACTTTGCTTTGTGTCCAAAGAGTGAGAGCGCACATGTACAATGTTTGCACCTGCGTCGACTTTTAGTTGCACATTTGCATGGCATAGCTGGCATACCCTATCGGTTGACTTTAAGTATAATGTGTAGGACCTCCGTGTCTATAGATTAGCTATCTCATTACTGGCCTTGCAAGCGTAATACGTGTTAGACAAGCTATTTTCACCACACGAGAAAAAAAAAAAAAAGAGAGGCGAAGTCAATTTTTACTATAATGTTCAGCAGACTCAAGGAGGTGGTATGACCATTCAATCTTTTTTTTGGTCAAAATTTCTTTTATTTCATGAAAGCTCAAACAATTTACAAGATTACACACTTAACACGCACTTTGTAATCCTGCTAGGAAAAGCCAATATTAATCTACAACATTTAATACTCTGAGTATCTATCTCCCAAGCTCGACAAAACTCCTTGTTTTGAGCTGTAGACATATCTTATTTTCAACTGTGAACTTTGAATTTGATCCATTTTTGAATAACATAGCAACATCCTTGGACATTTGCACACTTTTTCTCAAAAATTCTGGAGTTTCTCTCTTGCCAAATGCCATAAACTGTGACTGCCATAGACAGTTTACGCAACTTAGCCTTGAAACTTTTTTTTCCCTAAACATGCTGCTTGCTGTCTGAAGGAATTGATCCCATGATGATAATCTGATGCTGATTTGTAGCTTTCTTTGTACTAAAGACCACAATTCTTGAGCACACTGGCGTTACATGAATAAGTGCTCTATAGATTGATAGTGATTCCAGCATAGCAAACATCTGTCATCTTGTATATCATTCCAATCTTTTATTCTTAAGCCACTTTTACATAATAACCATAATATCATAGCACACTTAGGTATATGCCCTGAGAACCATATCATATTCCACCAGGGACACTGAGGTGCTTTAGTTCTGATAGCGTCCCATGCTGTGTTGATGAAGAATATGCCACTCGGATGTTGAATCCATATGATATGATATGATTTGATCTGATCTTGTATTGTCAGGACTTGGTATTGCTAATAGCATCTGATTTAACTCTTTCAACTTATTTGACTTGATGTTAAGCTGCCTTTATGATATGTCATGAATTATAGAGTTTACTTTGCTATTTAGACTTAGTCCATCATCATTGCCCTTTGCCCAAAGTTATCAAGCAAAGTATTCTCACATATCCATCTGTCATACCATAGCCAGGAGTCTTTCCCATCACCAACTGTATATCTAAAGAATTGACAAAATTGATTTATGATTTTCTCAATTTTACTCTATGTCCAAGAGATATTCACTAGGAGTTTAAATGTCCACATATGTCTCTGTTTGATGATATATGTATGACACCATTTAAACCACATGGAATCTTTTTTGTGTGCCAAGTCCCAAAGGTTATAACTGCCTTATTCCTCTCCTCCAACATTTTCAACCCTAATCCCCCCTCTTTCTTTGGAAGTCACAAATCTAATTATATATATGAAAGTCGAAGTTGGAACAAAGTGGTCACGTCACCGCCTACGTGGACACTTTCTTTTCTCGCCATTTGGAATAAAACTTTTCTTTCAAACATTAAACCAACTTCTAATTAAATTTATCACTTTCCTTTCATAAATTCGGAATTTTGACACCACCATTTGCAAAGTCATCCCCCATTATTGAAATTTATCACTTTTATCTTTTATCATTAAAATTTCTCTAACTCCACTGTTGTGTGAACTAATTGGTAAATTAATTACAAAACTTTTGCAAAACGAAAGAAGTAATTATATATAAGGGATACATCATTTTGTTTGAATTTTTTGCACATTAATTTGTTGACTACCTTCTGTTTCCACAATTATCTAACTATCATAACATTCATAAAATATTTAAAGACAAAAAGTTATTATTTCTGAAAAAGAAGATTTTGGAGGGAAATAAATTTTCTTCCTATCATTAAATCAATATTATTGCATTTATCACTTTCCATTTTTAAGTCTCCAATAACGTTCTTGAGCTATGCCAATTTATTTCCTATTCTATAGTATCAACAATTGAATAATTTAGAAAATCAAAATTTTAGCCTCATGTTTGACTAAAAGTATTGAACGCTGACAGAAAAAACCAAACTTTTTGCATCCTACGTAATTAGTTTTAGTTTATTTTTTGGCTTTATTTTTTAGTACAAGTTTTTCATGAATAAGATTCACAAGCTCCAGAGTTTCTTATACTTATTCCCGAATTATATATCCTCATATTTCCTTACTCTTTTTCATATGCAAAATTCTCTCTCTGCCTCACACGGCTTTAATGTCACGATTTTCTCCTTTCGTGCTATCCTTTATGAAGAGTTTTCTATCATTCTCAATTTCATATATTGTTTAAGTTGTAATGTACTCTAACTTTAGAACATATACTCGCAGTCTAACAACAACTATTGATATCTGAATCATGACATTTTTAATTCATGATCTTTGGTTACGTACAGTATAAATAGGTAAGCACATGTTCTATAAAAATGGAAGCAATTCATCCCATAGTATGACCGTTCTATTCTTCGTCATTCCAAAGTCTATGTTGCAAGCTTTATTATATTTTTTATATTTCATGTATATTAGTGACGAATTACGACTCTTTAAGTAACGTAATCATGTGAATAAGATTAAGAATGTTGAGTAAATACGTAATCTTATTTTTCTCCTCTTAATAACATTTTTCTCTCTACTCTAATCAGCAGACCCTTTGCTTTCTGTTCAGGAGGAGACGGGAATGCTTGGAGGCAAATTTTAATCGAAATCAATTGGAAATAATGTAGTTCAGTCATGTTTGATGCACTGTTAAATAGCTAAACTTTATTTTCATGATTCGATCATGAAATAGTTGCCTATTTCTTGAATGCTTTATGTTTTTCTTGATGCAAAAATAGTTGCCTCTTTTTCTTATTAATAACTCCAAATTTTTTAATCACGCTGTCAATGGGAAGCTCTAAATTTAGTGACAAATATATTTAAATAGTATATTTTTCCTATAGCACCTACTAACGAGTAAAATTAAGCGACAATTTCAAATATAAAACTAATATTCAGAGACCATGACAAAATTTTACGCCATGTCTTATTTCTTAGAAAACAATGGCCGAACTATAAATGTGAGAATTGGTTTATTTATATATGTTATTACCAATTATATTGTTCATTACCAATTCTTAGAATTTTGAAACTTTGCTATTTACGTTATGTGGATGAAATTTTTAGTGGTTGTAAAAACCATACTCCCGTATGCAATGCACGGGGTCAAAATTAGTCCTTCCATGCAACTTTAGCCTCAATGCATTTAACGTCCTACCATGCCAGAAAAATGCTCTAATTTTTCCTTCAATTTGTTTCACAATCTTTTTGGAAAGTACACAAATAGAACACCAATATACCTGCATACTCACCAAAATTGAAATAAGAAGTTAGACTCTACCGGCATATAAAAGGTACTGTGTAGTCTAACTTGAGAACTTCATGATTACTTTATCTGCCAACACCTTGTAATCATTGTAGTGTAGCTTGTTTAAAATAAAGGGAACCTAAGTATGTAACTGAGAGCTTACCAAGAGGTATACCAGTTATCTTAGCAAATTGCTTTGCATTTTCTTCATCTATCCTTGCTATATAGACAGCACTTTCAGTAAGATTAGGTGCCAGGCCAGAGAGTAGCTCAAACTCAGTCAAACACGGTTTAATAATCTTTAGGAAACTCTTATTAGCTTTGACCATCAAGAAAAAGATCATCAACAAAATTCAGATGGTTTACGTTCAATTCTTTTCATTTAGGATGAAACGAAAAGGCAAGATTTGGTGTATAATCATCCAGCAGCCCTGTGAAAGCTTCAATTACTAGTAAAAAGAGATATAGGAAAATAGAATCTCCCTGTCTTAGCCCTTTTGAACTGGTAAAGAATCCATCCATGTTCTCATTAAGAGTAACAGAGAACCTTGATGTAGTAACACATTGCATAATCCAATTTACAAATTTAAAAGAAAATTGCATGAATTCCAACACTGTCCTTAGAAGCCCCAATCCACTGAACCATAAGCCTTTTGCAAGTCAATTTTCATTACACATGGAATCATAAGTCTTTTGCAAGTAAATTGCATGACCATTCAATGTTACCATTTCTTTGATTAGTACTCCCTCCATCCGTCAATATTCAATCACTTTTTTTTTGCACGAACTTTAAGAAAGTTGGTAACGTTGCATTGCCTTTCCATTCTATCCCTGATTTAAATATGCTTTTGCTATTTTCGAATAAGGAGTTGTCATGGGCCCATGATCCCACCATCTCAGTGGTCTGCCGTAAACAACTCCAACAAAGAGAAAAAAAAAAACCATGTTCATGGCTTCATTGTTAGAACTATATTCTTTGATTCAACAATGAAGTTGAAAGTTTCTCTTGTTTTTCTTATGAGAAAGAAATGCGTCGTTTTGCCCTCCTAGTCGTCGGTGTTGTCCGCCTCTCTGCATAGGCGATGTGCCTTGGTCGCCTAGTCGTCCGCCTGGGTTGCACAGGCAGTTCACCCAGTTGCTGTCCTTTGCCGTTACTGCGAGTCGATACCATGTTGGCGATCTCAACTGATGTAACCTAATCATTGATCAACTACATTCCACAATCAATGGTTACACAAATTCAACGAACCTTAGCATTATTGACGCACCACAACCATGATCCTATTTTTCCGGCCATCACCGTCTTCACCACCTCGCCGCCTCAACCACCACCTAAACAACTTAACCCCTAATTAAACATGTAAATCATGTCGTCAGAGCAACTAGAGGTTTCAAATCCTTGATTTCAGATTGTAGCTTTTTCTTATTTTTGTGGGACAACTAAAAAAGGAAAGTTGATGGATTTTTAGGAACGGATGGAGTATCATTGTAAATTTGGCAACAAAATTTGTCAAAATAGGTGGTGCTAGTAATAATAATAATAATAATAAAAAAGACGGAGCAATGGCAAAGCTCACAATTATAAAAATTATTAATGTCATGTCTTTTTAACCAAAAATATTTTCCAAACTTTTCATTCCCATATATAATAAAAATTTATTAGGAAAAATGTTTACTGTGTGCCCAAGAACAAGATAAATTAATAGAAAACGATTTACCAAAACAAAACTGTAAGTCAATATCCAAAACAAAAATTCTCGTCACTTTTCTCAGTTCTGCCCGACTCCACGGCTGCCAGCACCACCGCTGCCTTCGCCTCTCCCTCTACCAACGCCACCTATAGGTTTGTCCTCTTTCATTCTGGCAATGTCTTTGATCTTCTTCTTCACTATCTCTTTTTATTTATTCTTCAATCAGGGCCTCACTTTTTGACAGACCTGAGCATACCCTCCAATCTATTGCCACCTCTTAAGTTCGTAAGCTTTTATTCGATTTGCGATGCAAAATTTTGTGGATTGATAATGATCTCGTTCATATGTCAACTGGGTTTAGAGACAGATTTGGGTTCTTCTCATCAGTTTCATGTTATCTTTGTAGGCTTATTGCTAGGATATAGCTTTGTTTTTTTTTTTTGGTGTTCATGTACGATGTTTTAATGTTATCTGTTAAGAATCTGAGATGCAATTTTTGTAAAATTTGGCTTTGTCTAACGTGTAAGGTGATGGCTCTCCTTTTTTTGGTGTCCATGAGGTTTTCCCTGTTATTAGTTCTATTTAAGCTTTAATAATGCTAGCCTGATCTTATAAGTTGTAGTATTGTGGTGGTTACTGGTTAGTGGAGGTCTAGTGTTGAACTGGTATAATGGTGATTGTTGTGGGTTGCTAGTGAGTGATGGTGGTGAAAGTGGGGATAGGCGTTTTGGTTGTTTAGTTGTGAAACTGAGCTAAAAAACAATACAACAGGCTGTGGGAGTTGTAAGCTGCATTGTTATGCCTCCCAATGTGCTTTTACACTGCCCTTGTACAGTCAAGAGACGTAGATCACCACAAGACAGGCCGGGTCCGAGAATCTCTAAATTACTGCACCCTGGAGTCCTGCATTACCCTAGCAATATCGATCTTGATCAATCTTTTCGTTATCATGGTGTTTCCCAAAGCGTTTTATGAACCGAATTGGCCAATAATAGTGGCATTGGAAATGCAGAGCAATATCTTCAAGAAAAATATGTTGTGGGGTTGCTCCCAATTTTGTAAACTTGGGCCAATGGAAACCTTTTGGGTTTTTTATGAAGTATAAAAAATAGAAGGTTTTGATGAAACTCTTTTGGCCACGGGTTTTGACTATTTGGTGGAAAATGAAAAAGCAAGCAAAGGCGTTTATGGTGAAAAGTGGCAACCTTTGAAAAATATGGATAGCAAATTTCATGACAAAGCATTTAGTGAGAAGGTAATATTGGGGTTTACTTTAATGCACATGAACTGTTCCTGTTTGTTTTGACTATTTTTTTTTTGCTTAGGACTAAGATGATGATGATGATTAGCTGACCAAGATACTGTATAAGGCATGTTCTTTACCGTAAGTGCCTAGGGCCTAGGTTCCTGGCGACCTTGTTAGATGGTGTGTAAAAGCTTTGCGGCTTTACTTCTTTAGTTAACTTTGCATGGTCTTTCTCTTGCTTAAATCAACCTAACCACAATATTTGGCCAGTCTAACAAGAATTCTTCCTCCATTTACTGGTAGATTCCTTATGTGGTCTTCGTCTCACTTCATTAACATGTTTTAACCTTGTATAAAATTATAGTATAAATCCTTGGCTAGCATATCAGCAGAAATACTCAGGGTTGGTGATTTGCTATTGGTAACTCTAACATGAAAGGTTCCTTTTTATTTTATCCCCTATTTAGTGGATAAAAGTAGGTCATACGCTATCAGATCCCATATAGTAAATAAAAGTCAATCAAAATTTATATGTTTTATTTTTAGTATCATAAGAATGGATAATCTTGAGTTTTTGCATAAGTTTTGTGCCATACAGAGGATGACAACCTTTATCGGTCTGTTTTGACATGAGAGAAAGGAAATTTATAGTTTTATGGTGAAAAATTTTCAAGTTCATCCTACTTTGTTAGGTTTGTACAGATGCAAAACCAGTACTATGGTGGAATTCTTAAGGGAACTGGACAACCTGAACATAAGTACTTACATTGTGACATGTTTATTCATATCGACACTAGAAAGTCAGTTAAGAGAAAAAATATATGACAAGAGCTCTACGCTATTCAATTACCAACTTTTACTTTCAATAAGGAGGTTTCCGGGAAGAACTTTACTTTCGAGAGGGCTGGAAGATATTGGCAAATGTAGGATATTTTGCCCATGAGACTCTTAGTTGTTTCCCTTTTGATATTTGAAGACTTTATCCTTTTCCAATGACAAAGACTCTCAAACTTTAGCTGATGAACTTTCGGATACATGCGTAGATTCTGTATCAGATAACTTCTCTAATATTTAAGTGAACGCTTTGTTACAGCTAAAGTGCTGAATATTGAACTGAATTGTTAGTGGCGCTAGATTCAATTGTCAAGGAACCCCTGATGTTAGTTGCACACTTTATCAATGTCCCATGCTTGCAGTGCAGGTACTTTTGTAAATGTAACCATGGCATCTTTTGAGTCGACAATGGATCAGCCTAAGAAAGTCAGTAATCCCGCTGATATAACTGCTGCCAGGTTTCAAGATACGGCTTCACGATTCAAAAGATGGGGGAGGAAATCACCATTTATTAGATACGGGCTTCCGATGATTTCACTCACAGTCTTGGGGGCACTTGGCCTTGGTCATCTTTTGCAAGGCAGGTTAGTGCTATCGTCATATTGAACTTCGAGAACCAATTTCTTATCATTTTACCTTTGTTAGTTTGGATGATAAATGATGGGAGACGAGCTTGAGAACATGGGTTTGAGTTTCATCGGGTTCTTTTTTGGATTAGTATGCCAATTGTATGTCTGTTCCAACTCTTCCTCTTAGCACCCTGTATATCCCGGACGAACATTAGGCTACAGTTAGTTCAACATATCTATTTGTTAGGATACGACTTAGTGTCAAAATGGCTTGTGCGCAGCACTTGCGGACTTAATATCAAATTTTGGACGACCATCCAATTTTGGACTCGTTTGTAATGCCTTTTGTCAACGTTAGGGTGCATTATTGCAAAAGTTGCAAACACGGAAAGCGACTTGAAAAAACGTGTAAACCACAGGGGACCGATTTTGTATTTAACTCTAATTGGATAGGCAAACGAAATTATGGTATAGTCCTTATAAAAAGACAAATATGAGGGATTAGAGAAACCTAAACCTTTAAAAGCAATATTTTCCTGTGAAAAGAAGAGAATGTGTTTGTAAGTCCTTGGTAGCAAAACAAGGTATGGTGATTAGAGAAACACATCAAAAAGAGAAACAATGAGTTACAAGAAAATCGTCTGTGTGGGCTAAAGAAGTCAGGAAAACTGAAAAAGAGATTAACATTGACATAATGCTTTAGCCTAAGTTACAGCACTAAGTTACAGCAAATTAAGAGTTCAAATAAATCCTTAGTTAGGTTGCAAAATTTATGGAGATATTATAGGGAGTAATTCTACAAAATTAAGGGTATAAATTGCTTATTTGATTTTTGATGTTAGCTATGATAAAAAAATACCGAAAAATTCATTCCTTGTGGGGATTGAATAAAAAACTAATGATTATCTAGTATAAATAGGAAAGTTAATGACAATTTATCGTTGACTGCTTTACTTGATGGCCATATTTATTACTCCCTCCATCCCACAAAAATTGATCATATTTTCTTTTTGGGTTGTCCCACACAAAAATTGCTTACTAAATTAAGAAAGATTCTGTGGGTGTTTTTCCATCTTTACCCTTCTTACACTTTTTCTATTATATTGTTCTCTCCACATTTAGCTTTCCACTAACTTATTCTCTCTCTTGGCCCACTTTTTACACTTTTTTATTCTATTTCTCTCTCCACATTTAACACTTCACCAACCAATTTCCTCTCTCCTAACCCACTTTCTTCTCCCTCTCTCTCTAAAGGGTATAATGGGAAACACACAATATATGACCTAAATCCTAAATATGCGTGCCAAGTCAAATGTGATCGATCTATGTGGGATGGAGGGAGAATATTATTTTTATTGTGTCGGATGAGAGATTATATCCTATTTGATATGTTGACTTGGCGAGTAAGTTGATATTAGATTAAAAAATAACTAGGTAGCACGCACACACGCACCCACACACGCACGCACACACACACACACACACATATATATATAGGGAGCTGATCCGTTGATAGCGCTAACAAAATAGGAGATTTTGTTAGCGCGATCTGGCCGACCACGCGAGATCTGTGGACGGTCCATATCTTTTTTTTGTATTTTTTTTAAGTCCGTCCGCTACATTATGTAGCGGACGATTTTTGGACAAAAATACCCTCTAGCTCCGTCCGCTACATTATGTAGTGGATGAGTAGGCAGACACTTTTCTCTTTCTCTCTCCTTTCCCTCATTATGACATGTTTCTCTCTCTTATTCTCTCTCTTCTGTCGTTAATTTCTTACTTTTTCTGATTCTTCCTCTGTCCTTTCTCTCTCTTTTCTCTCTCATCCTTCTTTCTTCCATGAATTCCATGAATTTGTCTCCTAAAACGAAAAGAAATCTGTACAATATGATTAATTCCTGGAAAATAAACTTATGTTATTTGAGTTAGAAACACTCCTCAAACTCGCAGATAACCAGCAACCTCATCTCCACGCCTCGAAGACTTGATTGCCCCAGCTAAAGAGAGAGAGAGAGAAGAAAGGAGGATGAGAGAGAAAAGACTTGATTGGACCAGCTTATCTGAGATCTGACCCTTGAAATTATTTTTAGATAAATCAAGAAACTCTAACCCACTAAGCCTTCAAATCATTTTTAGATAAATCAACTCTGCCAATCCACTCTACATACCTATCTGGTGAATATACATCCAGTGTTACAGGTTGTTCATTGTCTTACTGCTGGCTAACGACCCATATACATAATAAGAAAGGTGGGAGATGAGGATGAGAGAGAAAATGGTGAAAGAAAAGAGAGAGAAAGATAAACAAGTTAAAAAAGTGATGTGAGAGAGAGAGAGAGAGATAGAGAGAAGTCAGAAGGAGATAAAATAGAGAGAGAGAATGAAGTCAGAACATTAATGACAGAAAGAGAAAAAAAAGTCTGAAAACTAGTCCGCTACATAATGTAGCGGACGGAGATAAAGGAGAGAGAGAAGGAGAAAGAAGTTAGAACATTAATGACGGAAAGAGAAAAAAGGTCTGAAACTAGTCCGCTACATAATGTAGCGGACATACTCTTTTTAAGCTGGAGGGTATTTTTGTCCAAAAATCGTCCGCTACATAATGTAGCAGACGGACTTAAAAAAATGCAAAATAAAGATCTGGACCGTCCACAGATCTGGCGTGGACGGCCAGATCGCGCTAGCAAAATCTCCTATTTTGCTAGCGCTATCAACGGATCAGCTTCCATATATATATATATATATATATATATATATATATACACACGCAGACATCGTATCCGACACCGACACACACACACATATACACACATATATATATATACACATATACATACATATATATATATATAATATACATATATATATGGTCGTGATCCATTGCTAGCGCTAGCCGTTCGCAACATAATGTAGCGGACGATAATTTACCGTTCGCTACATTATGTTGCGGACGGTGAAAAAAATATTGTTGTGGCGCGCGATCTGGCCGTACATTCTTGCGCATGGACGACCTGATCACGCTAGCGACTTGGGTTAAGTTGCTAGCACTAGCAATGGTTTAGCTATATATATATATATATATATATATATATGGGAGCTGATCTCTTGATAGCGCTAGCAAAATGGGGTATTTGCTAGCGCGATTTGGACAGTCCATCTTGAAAGATGGACGGCCCAGATTGCGCCTTTTTTTAAAACTGTCAGTAGTCCGCGACACAGTATCGCGAACGGCTTATTTTACCTTTTTGCCCCTCCATGCCGTCCGCGATACTGTGTTGCGGACAAGTAGGGCTCTGACACACGTCAGGGCCTGTCCCGTCAGTCCTTGTCCTTATCTGTCACGTCAACAGTTGAAAGTACACAGTGGCGGGCATTATATTGTCCGCGATATAGTATAGCGGACGGCTAATATATATACAAAAAAAACCTAACTACGACACTCTTCTCCATTCTTCCTACTTACAAATATTCCCAGCGGCATTGGCAAGTAGATCTGTGCAATTTCTTCTTAAGAGCAGCTTTAATACCCTAATAGATCACGTAAGTTCACAAAATCAATCCTTTACATGTTCTTAATCCATAGTTGTGATGAATATTACGTTTTATGCGTGGTTTTGATTATGCATTGAGCATGTGCTAGCGATGATGAGGATTTATATATGTATGTATAAGTTCATGTGCTAGCGTTTGTAAAATCCGATTCCGTATATGTATATATCTATTATATATACATGTATAAGTTCATGTGCTAGCGTCGTATTTTTGCGAGCGATTGTCAAAATCCAAACTGAGAAGGTTTTTCCCTAATTTCAGTTGCAAAAAATGGAATTTAACCCTGGACCAGAAGATCCATCCGTGTTATACGACCAAGCCAACCATATCAGTACACTCATATGGGATGGTGGAGTAAGATACATTATTTATCAAACTTTCTTATTCTTACGAACGTTGTATATCGTTTGTTTTGCTTAAATTGTATTTATTAATTCATAGGAAAGATAACTTCTCACCACCGTAGAAGTATCTCACGAGTTCACATCATGGAATTTGAACAAGTCCCAGAAAAAGATACTGTGTGGAATTGGGTTTGGGATTTTCACGCATGGGCAGATCTTTCAACAGCTTGACCGGGCCTTGATAGGTGCCCTTGTTGAGATGTGGAGAAGTGAAACGAACACGTTTCACTTCCCGCTCGGAGAGATGACAATTACCCTAGAAGATGTAGGGTTCATCTTAGGGTTGTCGGTGACGGGGCGATCGATAATTGCTCCTCCATCTGAAGGTGACTTTGAAGAAGTGTCTGCCTGCAAGGTGCATGTTGCCTACAAATTCGTTGCTGCTCGACGAATCAGAAGCCATCACGCCGGGTATGTCGCTGGAGGGGAGGATGGTGGTGTCGCCGGAGAAGTGGGTCACCGGAGATGTGGGTCGCCGTATATGGGGTAGAGGCGGGGTGAGATGTTCGAGACAGATAGAGAAACGGATGGGGTGATAAGATGATTGGCCTCTGATTAATATATAACAGGATAGAGTCATCCGCTACATTGTGTAGCGGACAAACAGAAGACCAAAAGTTTTTTTTTGCGGACCGTCCGCTGCATTGTATAGCGGACATAAAAGAACAACAAATTAGGACTATGCAGAGACATCCGCTACATTGTATAGCGGACATAATTAGGACTCTGCAGAGACGTCCGCCACATTGTATATGTTAACTACAAATTAGGACTCTGCAGAGACGTCCGGGGCTAATAAAAAAATTAGAAAAAAATTACAAAAAATATATAACAGCCGCATAGGTCCATTAGAAAATATATAACAGTATTCGGTCGAAAGATTATTAGAAAAAAATTACAAAAAATTATTACAAATGTCAAGCATAGTTGATGGCTTAAAAAAATTAATAGGTCCACTGCAGCTTGTTCGTCCTCATCTTCGGCATCATCTTCTTCCCCGTCTTACAAACCCCCTGGACTTATCCCTAGTGCCTTGTAATGGTTCTGCTTGTCGTGGTCGGTCATTTTGTTGCATAACGCACACCTTCTCAGCTATTTAGGTTGAGTTGCCGTTTCAATAGAGCTTTTCATCCACTTGTTCGTCCTAGATACGGATCACTAGCATCTATGGGGGTGTTGGAGCTCGACCCGAAATCAGACATTGTGAAACGAGACCTATGTAGAAATAGACTACGCTTAACAATCAAATGACACTTTCAACTGAAAATATTATCTCAAAATTATCTTGGCGAATAGATAGATTTATGATGAAAAATATACCATATACATAATTTCAAAAGCGTCTCCCATTTTGCTAACTATAAATTTATTGAACATAACAAATTCAAATTACTAAGATAAACAGACAAATTCATCATGCCAAAATACAACTAACATATATAAAAAAATTCGAATTTAAATAGGATACATGTGTCGAAGTTAGTGAACCTAAAAAAAATAGAAATTAATTACAATGAATTAGTTTAAAGTTAACAAATTAATTTCTAGAACATCACAAGTTGATGAATAAAGTGACAAATGTCTAGAACATCACAAAGATCTATACTTTTTTGTCCAAAAAAGCAAATTATACTTTATCAGTCAATCTGTCCAGAAAACTTTTGAGATCACAAACTTACCTTGTTTGAGTGAAGCTTGGAGTAAGTGTTAGTCGAAGCTTGAGGGGAGCTGAAAATGGAAGCAAGTAAATCTAAAGTTGCAGAAAATTTTGCTAAAAGAACTGAGAATTTTGCTGAAAGAGCTGAAAATGCTGCCGACAACTCAATTCTGACACGTGCAGAAATAAAAGTCCATAAATATAATTTTGCATTTAGAACTGTCGCGAACACTGTTGACGTGACACCTGCCGAGGGGAATGGGGCTCTGACGGGAGACTTTCTTGGCGGGTGACGGGACAGGTACTGACATGTGTCAGCCTAGAGGTTGTCTGCCACACTGTGTGGCGGACGACTTTTTGTCAGGGCCCCTACTCGTTCGCGAAACAGTATCGCGGACGGCGTGGAGGGGCAAAAAGGTAAAATAAGCCGTCCGCGATACTGTGTCGTGGACTACTGACAGTTTTTAAAAAAGGCGCGATCTGGACCGTCCATCTTTCAGGATGGACGGTCCAGATCGGGCTAGCAAATACCCCATCTTGCTAGCGCTATCAAGGGATCAGCTCCCTATATATATATATATAACAAAAATAAACATCAATTGGAGCAACTGAATTTCATTCATAATGGATGAGAAAGATAGTTAATAAAATGAAATAGTCTCAACAGCAAAGTCTAAACAGTAACAAGAGATAAGGAAAAAAGATATAGGATCAAAGGCATGAAAGAGAGGTTTTATATAACTAGATGGGTCTGTAATGAGGTTATAGATGTTGAGATCTTTTAATCTGGACCGGGAAGCTTGGATGCTTTAGGTAACACAAAGAAGGAAAAGTGAAAGCGATGAGAAAGAAAGAATAAGTAACTTTTGTTGGGTCTATTTGAATAGGGTTTGGCCTAAAAGTTATTTCTTAAAAAACCCAGATTTGTCCCTGAAATAAGTTTGAAATAATGTATTTTGGCCCCATATGCGTGGACACTTCTTCAAGAGGTGTCCGACACGGTAGCTAGAATTTAATAAATAAATAAATAAATTCGAACACCGCTGAGAGGTGTCGGTGAGGTGTGAAGGTGTCGGTAGGTGTTAGACACCATACCTCAACCTATATGAGGTGTCGATGCTTCCTAGAAAAATAGTGGTAGTTTAGGAAAATTAGAAGGGAATAGATACTGAGCCGATTTAGAAAGAAAAAGAAAAGAAGATATTAAGATGGACGGTAAAATGAGAGATTTTTACACATTTCCTATGGGATAGGATCTATGTGTTGATTAAAAATGGCAATTGTAGAGGCCGAGGGATTTAGGGTCAGATGTTTTGAATTTGAATGGTTTCCAAAAGGTATTTAATAAAAGAATTCGCTAAGAGATTGTCTACGTGGCAAAATGGAGACACGAGAGAATGTTTAAGTAGGCGATCACTTAGCAACTTTTTCCCCCTTTCGCGTTTATAATAATTATATAGAGGGAGCTGATCCTTTGCCTGCGCATCGCGTCTGGTTGGCCACTTAATCATCCAGATCATATCTTTTACGTCATTTCTTGCACATCCGGTCCATTATAGGGCGAAAGGCCCAGATTCCCCTTTTGCCCTCATTCTTACAGAATCCTATCTCCCCAAGTTCTAACAAACTGTGGAATAAGAAAGATTAATGTTCTCTACTCTCTCTACCCAAGCGGTAAGCACTGCGGTCTACAGATCCACTACATCAAGCCACCGCCACGGCCCACTGCCATGGCCTACCACCCGACGCGAGGCATTGTGACACACGGTGGCCCTTGATGGCACAAGGAAACCGTGTGTGGCACTCGACTTGCCGCTCGCAAGAAGAGTCCGCCAACCAATCTCAACAATTTATAGCAAGCAGTGCATCAACATCGCATAAAACAGTGCACAAAGAGTAAATTTCAACACGAGGGCAAAACGGTCACAAATATCTTCATTACTTCAATAGCATCATTACAACTTACAAAAGGCTTTGTTTGCATCCACAGTGTGCAATCTAGCTAGAACGGCAAGCTAAAACAAAGCAAGGGACTCTCGGGTATGGGTGAGCATGACTCCCATATAGTACCATTAGGAGGTAAAACTAAAGTGACAGTAGTAGACGTAACTATGTGCGAGGAGTCATAGTGCCCCTTTTTAGAGAAATACAACTCGAAATGACTTGAAATTTTACAGGGAAACTTAAATATATACAACGGTGGTCTCCACCAAAATTGAGCAAAAACGCACGCCTGGATCTTTAGATCTTCACTGTTGGCTTTTGACGTGCGCGGGCACTGCAATTGGGCGCGCGGGCGCTGTGCTTGACGGGCGCATGGGCGCGAGACTTGATGAACTTGTGAGGGCGCATGGGCGCCTGTTGGAAGGGCGCGGGGGCGCTGAGCTGGATGGGCGCGGGGGCGCAGTGCTAGGCGGGTGCAAGGGGCAGCCCGTGACACATTGCCATGAAACACCGTTGCGAGTCATTGCCATGAGCTACCACTGCGATCCATCGCCGCGAGCCATAGGAACAATCAATGGTGGTGGCGGGGTTGCGGTGATTGTTGTGGGCTAAGGTGGGATGGTGGTGGTGGTAGGCAGGGCAATTGGTTGGAGTTTGTGTGCGCTCGTATGAGGCTGGGGGGGGGGGTTGTATGTGTATATCTATACTAATAATGGGAACACCTTTTTCATTTTTGATGTAACACCCTCTTGGTGTTATACTGAAAGTGATTCTTGTGACGACACGTGTTCAAAACGAGGATAAAATCGTAAAACACCTTTTTTGTGTTACTGAACTCCCTGCCTACAATAGTGAGAAGTGGCATTGCAAGAAAATTCTAAAAAGTAACACAAAATAAAAATCTTAATTAGTAAGTAACTACCTATAATTTTTTTTTTAGTTTGCATAAGTTAAAATTCATCAGAAAATATAGTTAAAAAAATTTAAAGGCCAAGTTTGATACGATAATAATATTTTGCTAACTTATTTTTGGACATGTATGACTAACTTATTTTTCTGTTATTTAAGATTCATTTTTCTGAATATGACAATATACACGTATACGTGATTTTTGATTTTTTTAATAAAATTTGTACTGTTAGTTTTATTTTTCCACAGGCATCGCGTGTGCTACGGAGACTCATTTATATTTTATTATATATAAAGAGAAAACTTCTTTTGGTATAATACCTCTTTGGTGTTACCGTAATTATTTAGAAAATTAACAAGTTACATTCTAAGAATTTTTTTGAAAAATAACACAAAATACAAATCTTAAATAGTAAATACTACCTATAAAGACATGTTTGATTTTCATAATTTAAACTTCACTAAAAAAATATAGTTGAAATATATTATAAAGCCCAAACTTGATATTAAAAAAAATCATATTGCTAAGTTTATCTTTGCACATGTTTGGTTTTAACAATTTCAAATTCATTTAAAAACTATAGTTAATATTAAGTCTAAGTTTTATATGATGATAATAATTTGCCAACTTACTTGCCACACGCATGACTAACTTATTGTTATGTAATTTAAGATTCATTTTACCGAATGTGACAAAAACACTTATATGTGATGCTTGATTTTATTTAACAAAATTGATATTGTCAATTTTATTTTGTGCGACGGTTACTCGTCTATATTAAATGAACTCAGTCGGATTGGATGCGTGTCCGAGTTCGGACGTATTTTGGAAAAGTAAGGATACAAGGACACGGATCTGACACAGACACTGGTACACGGGTAAAACATTTGAACAACACATGTATACTTCATATAAGGTTGAGTATAGAAAACAAAATGTTTGAGAATATGAAAGGTTGTTCTTCCTTGAAAGTTTAGTCTTAACCCAACACTTGAAATTAATAAAACTATGTTGTCCCAGTACTACATATGTTCTTGCATCTCTTTCTTTATAGTTGAGGAAGTGGTTAGTGATGTTTACATGTTATTTGTCACTTATATTTAATTTATTCGTAGTGTAGCTCTGAATATAATTTGCTCAAAATTTAATTGTTGGGTAATATAGGCAAGTCTTCGAGGATTGGCCTCTTTGATAATATAATTTTGCGTAATGTTAACGATAATATAATTCCACCTCTGTGTAGCTGTAATGCTGCGTAGTTGATGGTGTTGTACTTAAGGTCAAGGGCTTCAGAGGTAAAAAGGGACCTCTTGATTAATTACTTACTGCTGTATTACGGTCACTTCAAGCTCTATATTTCCAAGTGGTCTGAAGACATTTGGTTGGGTTGTTTGAGGAGCCATCTTGGTTTCTTGAAGTTCTAAGGAGTTCCTGGTCATGGACAATTTATATTGACCGAAGCTGTAAGGATAATATCATTCCTTGAAGCAGCATACCATGGCATTACTTGGAAGGGCATAGGGTGTGGACGCCTTTATGGTGGTGGCAATTGGGAGGGATGCTGGTTTTATGTGGAAGTGGTGGGGCCAATTTTGGTAGGGTGTCTTATCACAACTCTAGTGGTGGTAGTTTAGTGGCTGATACTCATGATGATTTTGTTGAAGATGACACCAGTGTGTGTGGTGTAGGATAATGGAGGGCGGGAGACTGTTATTTGTTCTCTCTTGGTAGGTAGGGAAGATATTCTCCATGGAGTTGGTCTGCATATTGAACCAGTTCACACTTGCCGACTGTTTCAGTATGCGTATTGTTAAACTAGGAAAGGAACCTAGGTTCTTCGCTTAGGAAACGATGGTCTCCTTTTCGGGAAGTTTGTTCAATTGGTCTTGTTGTTGTGTCTATGTGTTAGTCACTTCCCAACAAGAGCTGTCCTTTTATTCGAGAAAGCATATTACAGGCTTTATAACATCGGTGAGTGTGTGTAAAGGGGGAAAGAGACGTACCTGCTCAATGACGGCGAACTATGCATATACAAGGATGAAGTTTATTCGTATTTTAATTTTTGGCAAATTCTGCAAGAAGTTAGCTTATATTCTTGAATGAAAAGTTGCAACCTATAAAAATCTGCTTATGAAAATGCCCTGTTTCTTAGCACTCCGGTTTGTGTATGAAGTCGTGGGAAATAAATCATGATATGGAGGAGGCTACCATTGGTTTTGTGTCAGATATTTGTCTGCTGACGAAATAATTAATTTTTCTTTCTAAAGCATTAATTGAAGAATGTTATCTGCTTCGGACCCTGTCACCATCATTAAGATTGTCATCAATGTTCTCTTCATCTTATATTTTCTTATCTCCTCTGAAATGTAACAATGTTTTGTATCTCAGCAAGGATATTGCTAAGGTGAAAGATGACCAGGAGTGGGACATCATCGAAACTAGAAAAGCATTGTCGAGAACAGGACCTGTGGAAGCTTATAAGCCAAAAAAGATTTCATTGGAAGAGGAGCTAAAGGTACAGAAATCTTGCTCTTGTATCTTATATGCATAATTGCAAAAGTTACACTCAATCTTTTGCAAGCTACCAATAAGAAAGGTGTGGGGGGAGCATGACGTTTGCTCAGTTCTTGTACATTGTGGAATTCATACCTAAGGAGATGCTCATGTTCCGTTGTCATTTTGCATAATGTCTAAAAGATTCCACGTACTTTGACATGACACTTATGGGTGTGTGGTTCAAGTTTTTTACCTGATTTAAACTTGAACTAGAAACGTAGGGTCTGTTTGACACAGCTTTTTTTTTTTTTTTCAGTGGTTAGTTTTTAAAGAGCAGCTTAATTTTTTTTTTTTACAAACACAAGTGGGTGTTTGATAACTTTTTTTTTTTTTTCAGTGGTCAGTTTTTAAAGAGCAGCTTAATTTTTTTTTTTTACAAAAACAAGTGGGTGTTTGATTACTCTTTTTTTTGAGTTTTTTTTTGGGTGTTTGGTAACCCTTTTTATTTTGACTTTTTTTTTTGTGGTGGTTTGCGGTGGCGGTGGTGGGGTGTAGCGGTGGTCGATGGTGGTGGTGGTGGCCGGCGGTGGTCGCCGGCGGTTGTTGCGACAGTCGCCGGCAGTGGCTGCCGGCGGTGGTGGCCGGAGGTGGCCGCCCGGTGGTGGTTGCCGGCGGCTGTCAGTTGCTGTCTGGCGGCGGTGGTGGCCGGAGGTGGCCTCCGGCCAGCGGTGGTGGCCACCGCCCACCGCTGCCCGGTGGTGGCTGCCGGCGGCCGGAGGTGGCTGTAGGTGGTGGCGACGACCGGAGGTGGCCGCCGGCAGCCAGAGGTGGCTGTCGATGGTTGCTGTCTGGCGGCGGTGGGCGGTGGCTGCAGGCGGTGGTGGCAGGAGGTGGCCTCCGGCCAGCGGTGGTGGCCACCGCTCACCGCTGCCGGGTGGTGGCTGCCTGCAGCCAGAGGTGGCTGTCGGTGGTTGCCGGGCAGCGGTGGGTGCATTGTGGTATCAAAAACAAATTTAAAGTGAAAAAAAAGAGCTTTTACCTCTTTTTTTTTTACTCTACAATTTAAAAAGTGGGTTTTTAAATTGGAAAAAAAAGAGTTACCAAACACCCCATTTTTTTTCCAATTTTTAAAACTGAAAAAAAGAGCAAAAAAAAAAACCCCGTCAAACGGCCCCTTAGATTTTTATCATAAGAATTTGACTAAAGAACAGAGAAGAAAACTGATCGATATGATTATTTGGAAGATATCGTGCCAACCTACATGACCTAAATTCCCTTTTGCTACAAACTCCCTACTAAAGCCGATGAGAAGTGAACCCAAATACCAAATTGATGAGCCTTCACACACCACTGACGCTGTCGCCCTAACTCCCCAGGCACCAACATTACCTATGATCCATAAAGCACCACCATAAATCTAATCTCCACCTTATCATAAGATACAAAGTTTCTAGAAAGAAATTGATGGTGTGATTATCTTTCTTCGAATCAGTAGGCGGTGCCTCTCCACAAAAAGCATTTTGGCATGGAGTGTGGCGTGCTAGGAAGCATGGACTCCGGTGTGGGTGCGGATACGATATGGATGCAGATACGCGGATACGTCATTTTAGAAAAAAAGAGGATACGGGTGCGGCAGGGATACGGCAAATTTTATACACACACACACAGAGACACATACACATATATGCATGAAAATATATACATGTATGTACATATAATATGTTCTTTATATGTGTTACGAAGATATTAATCCTTCCAACCATATTAGAGAGAAAGTTTGTTAAATTGGTGGCTGTTTTTGGAGTATTGATAATTTATAACTGAATATAATAATGCTTGTTTTGAGTTTGGGTTTTACTAGTATTTATATAAATTTATGGGGTTAATTTGGATAAAAATTTAATAAAAGGGTACCAAGTAAAGGCATAGAAAGTTAAAAAGTCATGGAGCATTGAGAAGAGAGAGCAGTCTTCTCCTTCCAAGACACTAGATTCCAGTACAACAATGTCTTCTTCTTTCCCAACTCCCAAGACGAGCCCATCCAGGTACCACCTTCTTCTTCTTTCTTCTTCGTCTTTTTTTTTTCCTTCGCCGGACGTTGTCGCCACGCTACAGCCGGACACGGTTGTTGCCGACTTCCAGTCGCTGCTGCTTTGTTCATCTTCTTTATTTCTGTTGTCTCTATCCAGATTATTAGTAATCCTTATAGTTGTAAATCTTGTACCGGTACCGGGAATACCAGCCGGTACGTATCGTCGTTGCCTTTTACCGGTACAAAACACCCATTGTTTCGTACCAATCCAAATACCAGTAAATGTCGGCCGTACTGGCCAAAACTCTATATACTGGGAAAAATTCACGTTTCGGCCGAGATATGCAAGTTTGTGCCGGGTTGTTCAAACCTCTGTGGAACCGCTATCATCACTAACGGCGAACGTCTAAATGTATTGAGCACCTTTTCCTTTCCCATCCGGCCGTCCCAATCACTAGCTCCTTAGATCTGCATGCGTCTGCCACCACCAAACATCGGCATGTCGTTATGTGATCCCTTCTTCGTCCCCAGCCCAACTGCTACATGACTTTACAAACTCAGATCTAAACGTATCTTCCAGAAATCTGCCCCTAGCACAATGGAGAAAGCTCGATCACGGTGATAATGGTTGTGGTCGTGGGGCTGGTTAAAATATACAATACACTAAGATGAGAGAGAGAGAGAGAGAGAGTACGTTGCACTGTTGGAGGAAGAGGTGCTTGCTGGCAAAACGGATTGGTTGCTGTCAAGTAGAGGATGTGGAAGGCAAAAGGTTTTTGTGACAAGTGGGAGTAGCTTTAGTTTTTAACCTAATTTACTTCACTTTGTGGTTGTATAAACATTTTTTTTTCTCTTTTTTGGTTATAACTTCAATTAGTAATTCTAATATGAAAATGTTTTTTTTCTCTTTTTGGGCATAGGTTTTAAGTGAAAGTAATGGTACAATTTATTTTTTGAGAGGGAGAGAAAGAAAAAGCTATTTGTTTCCTAATTTATTGCAACTTATGATTTTTTTTTAATTACAAAAATTTATAAACATATATATAGTTGTCCACAACATGCGACGGTACCAGTACAGATATGTACCATTTATTGAAAAAACCGGTACCTTCTCCGGTACGGTATTTATAACTGTGGTAATCCTAGGTCGCCAATCACGAAACTGACCCAAATAAAATCCTTCCCAAATTCGACTTCGAGCCCTCAAGCACTCGGTGCACTTCCAAGCCGTGTCCCTGCCGTGTCGGAGCCGTACCCGAAGTTCAGCAAATTATTTGAAAAATCAAACAATTATGTACACGCACCCTGTGTCCCCCAACCGCACCCGATCTGTACCCAGTGCTAGTGTGTCGGCCAAAACTCCGCATCCGTGCTTCGTAGGTGGCGTGGGATTGCTTGCGAATGAGGGTTCATCTGCTGGATTTAATTAGCGTAAAGCGAGGGGAAGGGGAGCTTAGATCTGTGTGGACAATGGTGGTGACTGTATGGAGGTGGCAATTGTGTACATACATATATGTAGATTCCGAATATATTGATGTATATACAAACAAATGCGCCCCCCCCCCACACACACACATGTATATATATATATATATATATATATATATATATATATATATATATATATATATATATATATATATATATATGGGAGCTAATTCATTGCTCGCGTTGGCAAATAGAGTTAAGTTGCCAGCGTGATCTGGCCGTCCACGCTCGATCTATAGCGGACGATTTTTTGATAAAAATATCCTCTAGCTCTATCCGCTACATTATGTAGTAGACGAGTAGCTAGGCATTACTTTTTTTTTTGTCCTTCCTCTATTATACTATTGACATGTTTCTCTCTCTCTCTCTCTCTCTCTCTCTCATTCCTCTCACTCGCCTTTCTCTTTCTCTCTTTCTCTTTCTCTCTCTCATTTCTCTTATCAATTTATGACACTTTCTCTCTCCTTTTTCTTTCTAATTCTCTCTTTTCTCTCACCATGATTTCTTTTATGGGTTGTATTGATGCTCAGTAAAAGAAATCACGATAAAGGATCGATGGGAATAAACTCACTAGACTTCTTGTCCATCACCTCAAGGCCCCCAACATTTTCATCCTCCTGCAATATGGTAAGGAATCCCCCGTCTGTGTGAATCTGCACCCCAGGTGATCCTACCATTTTAGGAGTGAAGTTATATTTGTTTATTCGAAGTTGGCATGGCCATTCATCGAATAAATCACTCTTTAGGCTCATACTTGCAGCCAATTTGTGGCAAATGTCCATGGCCAGCTCGTGCACAGCTTGCGAATACCTCACAGTGGTTTCTCTGTAATATGTTCACCAATCAAGAATGGATTACAACCACAGGTCCAACCATTTCTTTATCAATAATGTAACAGACTATTTGAGAATCACAAGAATCTTGGTCTAGTGGTAGAAAGCTAAGATGAGAATGATGACAGATGCTGTATCACCATTTAACAAACTTTGGGGATTTTGTTACTTATTCAACCCAGGTAACCCGCAACCACAAATAAAGCTAGCCATACCCAATGGGTGCTTTGAGGTTATTTGCCGAAACTAGAAATGGAAGAAGAAATGAGAGGGAGAGGAGAGAGAGAGAGAGAGAGAGGAGAGTGAGAGAAATGTGTGAGAGAGAGAGAGACATGTCAGAAGCTATGTTACATGAACTCGGTACGAGTATCCGGATCGGAGACGTGTCCAAGTGTCGGACTTGTATAATTTTGAAAACGCAAGACACGGGGACACGACAAAATGTTTACATTTGTTATTGTTTTTTAGTTATTTCGAAGGTAAAAATGTGTTTTATGTGATGCATTTGGTTTTAATTAACAACTTGTCTTGTCTCAAAGTAATAACTAATTAAACAAAAAACTATAAGATAGTATCATAATGGCATATCCTATGAAATGTGTCAGACACATCCCATACCCATGTCCAAGTGTCGAGTATCCGGCACGGGTACTTCACGCAAACCGAAGAGTCCATGTAACATAGGTCAGAAGTATAATGAGAGGAAGGCTAGATAAAGAGAAAAAAAAGTAGTGTCTGGCTATTTGTCCGCTACATAATGTAGCGGATGGAGCTGGAGGGTATTTTTGTCAAAAAATCGTCCGCTACATTATATAACTGACGTACTTAAAAAAAGCGCAAAAAAAAAGATCTAGACCGTCTACAGATCGCACGTGGACGGCCAGATCAGGTTGGCAATTTAACTCTATTTGTCAGCGCGAGCAATGGATATATATATATATATATAGTGCCTTTCCACGAAAAGCTTTTTGACATGGAGGTGGCGTGGGATTGCTTGCGAATGAGGGTTTGTATGCTGGGTTTAATTAGTCTGAAGCGAGAGGAAGGGGAGCATAGATCTGTGGACGGTGATGGTGACCATAGCAAGGCGGTAATTGTGTACACACACACACATATCTGCAAATATCTGCATGTGTATTTATGTGCGTATGTACATTTTTTTTCATCTTTCTTTCTCCTCCCTTCCTCCCTCTTTCTCTTTCCTTTCCCACTACAGTACCACACCACCAATTCACCTCCCCTACCCAGCCATCCACCCATTCCCCCCCCCCCCACCCAAAAAAAAAAAAAAAAAACCAATACTGCACAACTCCACCCCTCCTCCACACACACAATCGCGCACGCAAACACACACAGAGACCCACACGCACACTGTTCACCAGAGGGGTTTTTTTGTTTTTGTTGGGGGGGGGGGGGGTGGGAACTGTGTGTGTGTTGGCATATGGCTCTGTGTGTGCGGGGGTGTGTGGGGGTGATGGCTAGTGCGTGATGTGCAGGTAGTGAGGTAGTGTTATAGTAGTCGGGGGATGCGGGGATGCTGCAGTTTTAACTAAAAATCAGCCCTCAGAGGGGCAGTGAACAAGAAAATAAAAAGGTCGAGTACCTTTTAACGGGGACATATGCAACTACCTCAGCGGGAAATAGAGGATTGTTTTTACATGTCTCTTTAAACGTTGTGCATGCATAGGCAGTTTTGGAGAAATGCCTTAAATGTTATGTAATTGCGACTGCATTCAATTTTCTTCCTTAGACAGTGTGTAAAGTCATATCAGATGCTTGAAATGGGGCGAAAGGAGTATATGTTTAGACAGAAAGAGGGTGGGGAGAAGCAAGGACCGGTAATGGTAGTGGGTCCTTGCCCCAAAAATAAAGAGAGGAAAAAAAAAGGTGGGTCTTGTTCATTTTTAAATGAGGGTAGTTATTGGCTTCTCAAAGAGTTTTAGTCCAGATATGGACGGGGATCGCCTATAGGGATATTTCAAAAAAGAGAAGGGATCACTTATTTAGGAAAGGAGGGAGCATCTTTTGAAGGGGACATTTCCTTGATGCAGTTGCAACCCATGTTATAACTCAAACTGGGGATTTCTGCTACTAGTGTAGCCTAACATGCACCAGCTTGGCGGGTAGGCAAGAACTAGGCATGAGCCTTTGCAGGTAGGCAAATGACTAGGCATGGACTTAGGCGGGTTAGGGAAACACCTCAGAGGGCTAGGCATCCAGGGAAATGAGTACATGGTCCCAATGAGTCGGGAAAACTACTTCTCTTCTTCTTTTCTATTCAAGGAATTGATTTGCGATCAAATTTCGTATCTTGAAAATAGTGATACCAATTTCACAAATTGCCATCAACTTTTTGCTCACACCTTAATATTTTGCAAATGAAAACAAGCAAAGTTGAAAAAGAGCTAATGAAGTTGCTGGCTTTTCCATGACAAAATGAAAAATTTTATGCAGAGATTACAGCCATGGCAAATAGTTCGAACTTTGCTGGTTCTATTTTAATGAAGTGATTTGAGAGTGAAAGAGGAGGAGGAGACAAGTTGGCTGGGTCAGGTCATCAAAACTTGTTTGAGCAATGTTAAATGACAAAACCCAAAATTTTTAGAGGGTCGGATAGGAATCACACAACATTTTGCTATCTCCTCAATCTTGGTGCCAAGTCAAAGCAATCACTTGTTTCAAGCGGAGCTGTTAAACATGATAACATTGTCCGGACCATTTCCTAGGAGCTTAAACATTCCGTGCTGATGGTAACTTAACATTGTATTGGAGCTCTGGTTTCGTAAGGTCTTGATTTCAAGCCTTCCTAGTTGCATTTGGTCCCCCTTAATGATTTGTGTAATTGACTTACCCTTTATTTGCACACTTGGCGGCAGTGCTAATCGGCATCGAGGCCCAATGTTATTGTGACAGGCGTCCACATACTCGGGGACCCTGTGAGATCTTTGACTGAAACTTAAGTGTGGTTTGGGATTTGAATCCTTGATTGACAAATTTTATAAATCAGGATTTCATTTGATTATGTTTTCCGTTTTCCTATTTTCCTGTTGTCCTGTAGAAGGAGCTTGGAAGATATGCAACTATCAATTTACGGATTGGCTTACCAAAGATTGCTTTCTCTATGCTATTCCTCAACCCCCACACCATAATCTCTTTCAAACATGACTTTAAGTACATCAGGTATACCTTTATTCATCTCCAAGTACAAACGGGGGCTTGCATGTATGGAGTGTTAACCATTATGATTCTGCTGGGCACGTTCTCCAACGGCATATGCTTTTATAGTGTATGGTAACTTAAAAGAGGGTGTATGACCTTGCAACTAATGCCACTTGGGGGTGTTGTGGGGGAGGGGAGAAGAAAAGAAACATTGCAAAGAAGCAGCGTCGCTCACCTTAGCGCTCGTGGAACACACGGTGGGGCGGCTGCCCGTCTCCGGCATAGGTAGATATATACATATATAGTCTTGGTTTGTCAATGTGGTCTAATGTGAGGAGATCTCAGAGCTCGGCCAAAAATGGTGGGTCAATAACGACGACTCAAGTTCATGCCTCTTCTCTTCAGATCTATGCGATTGGTGGTAGCGAATTAAAGGTTGAGCTTCGATCTCGCCGAACTATTTCAGATTTTTTAGATCCTATGCGGTATATTCAATCTACTAGATCTATGGAAACAGGATGTTTTGAAATTTGGTGTGTCTCTCATTGCTTGCTGGTGGTGGGCAGATTTCTAGCCAGCGCGGTCTGAATGCTTGCTGGTGACTGGTCATTTTTGCAGCGACGGATGGATTCCTCACCATGCACATATGGAACCTCTCCATTTGCTATCTTTTTTTGTGATTGATTAAGGTTTTATGAAGCACAAGGGTAGTTCGTCCAGTACCAGGTCTTGGGGGCCCCTTTTTTTTTTCTTCCTTTTTGGGGTTGGGCTGGGGGGGTTTCTTGATTTGGTGGTCAAAGGTTGTGGATTTTGCCTGATGGCGACCCCGTTGTGTTTTTTGCCGTGATTCTATAGGATGGCCGGTTTGCTCTCGAAAGTGCGGTCACTTGCGGATTTTGTTTTCAGTTGTCTCCTCTTCATTAGTGTGTGGAATTTCTGAGAGTCATGGGATGTCATGACTATGGTTTCGTTTATGTTGAAATTGTAAAGCCAGAAGGCTGTTGAAAAATGTAAAGCCAACACCAAATGAAGGCCTACCCTGACTTCTACTCCTACCCTGACTTCTACTCCTTGGGTTATCGTACCAACACCAAATGAAGGCCTCCTCCATATTTAGCCAATCTATGGCTCTTTCGATGCTCCCTACTCCATAGAAACCGTCACCATGTCCATCTATTATGATGCCCAACTGCACCCGAGCAGTGTCTTCATGCAGCATGCCCCCGACATTACGTCCATCAGCCGCATCCATACACTACCTCTATGTTATGGACCTATAAACAACATGCTTTGACAACTCCTGTGCATGATCTCCAATGAGCGTGTCTGCAGCAGCGCACACATCTCGTTACAACCATGTGGTGTGCCATTTATGTAGACATGTTGCCAATACCCTGTCATATTTGTTGCGCCCTTGCGTCGGTCCATCTTTTCACCATCATGTATCTATCTCACCTTGGTTTTGAACCATGTTTTGACCCATTCTTCGGGGTGCCCAGCATCCTTGAAGGTAGGTGACTCCACCGCGACATTACCTTGAAGAGCTTAAAGTGCCCTAACACAAGGACTCGTCTTCCGGTAGTATACGACTCCTTTAAGGCACTGCCTTGGTGCACTGTGAGTGCTTTGGAACAAGGACTCTTCGCGGGATACATAACTCCTTCGACTCCCTGACACACTATCTTGGCATTTGGTAGCGACTCCTCCACACTAGCTAGCTTAGCGTGTTCTGAATGCTTTCACACAAGGCCTTATCACAGGATAGGTGACTCTTTTAGGACATTATCTTTGGCATGGTGATTTTGTGACTAGTCTACAAGCTTTGACACTGAGGGCTTTTCATCGGCACCCCTGAGGATCATGACTCGCAGCACCTGGTTTGAGTTCCAAGGCCCTTTGAAGTACTTGGATCTATATATAGTATGGTCCTGACCATTGAATACTCATTCAGTATAATTTACTCATTTCTATAGATTTCATGAGATCCAAGAAAAATCAAGTTGTGGTAAAAATATTTCCTTCTAAGATTCCTTATAACCTTGCCTTCTCGATTGTCACGTGCCATAGCCAATTGATGCAAAAGAGCATTCCATATACCTTTTGTGGGAGGTTAGATATGTATATCATAACTTAATTGTAGCCGTTGATTGTTGCACCCATAACTTAACCCTAGTCCAGAAAAGCTCTTATAAAAGCTAGCATCTCTACTTTCTGGAAACGCCGTCAAGGACATGTAGAAACCTAAAAGGAGCATTTGCATGTCTAGACGTTTAGCCCAAAATAGAGGAGTTATACATCGACAAACGCATTCTGATGTTGCCATAATGAGAGCAGCGCAAGAGTTCGATATTCTAAGGAAGATGCCATGGACTAACGAACTCAAATAATTATGATAAAATTTTAGTCTTTAGCCGAATTCATCAATTTATCTTAGAAACTGATAGCTTATATGTCCAACCTATAGTGAAAAATTGCAATGGATTCTTCTAAAAGTTTCATTTGATCTTACAGCTAATTATGTTACTAGGGTTTCCTCGACATTTCATATAATCTCTTTATATATGGATATCCATTTCTTTATTTCTATTACTGTTTAAAAACAATGACCACCTCATATGGTTCCATTTTTAAAATCACTTTGGTGAAGTTATTTTCAAGGATCAATGGTGATAATTTAAGAACTTATCGATCTTATAAGGAACTCGGTTAATTGCCTATTAAGCACTTTTTCCATCATAAAATGAAAAAAACCGGTGGCCTAGAGTACCATGTTCCCACCATTTCGTAGATCAAGATGGTTCATTTTGATGCAACATTAATAGATTTATTAAAGAGCGCAATAATTATCTTTCTTTCTTGTTGATTTACCCCCTTCATTGTTACTTCTTCCATTTATTCTTTGTAGGTTATCTTAGCAAGATGGAAATTTCACACCGTAAAGGGACACAAGATGGTTGTTCTTGGCATTTCACCCCGTGAACAAATGGACCATCAGGCAAGGTAACTACTGGATGCTTTTTCAAGATGTGATTTGTTTCATTTCCATTACCATTAACATCATTGACAGTCTCTCCCCCTCCTTAACAGACTCACATCCGCACATTCAAGCAAAAGACGAAGTGGAAGACAGAAGAATTGCCCAACCAAATATAGAAGAAGGCGAGTAAGTTTGTTCAGGGGAACATTTGGCTAACCACCTATTCCTAACAAAAAATGGGTCGTTTGTTCCGCAAAATTAATAACACCATGAAGCATATTTCCTAACAATCACTGCTACAAGAAGATACAACTCTCTCGTTATTGCTTGTTTACTCTTTCTTCTTCTAACACTCTACATTTGTCTATAAGGAATAAAATTGAGGATAAATCTTATGACTAAATGTTGTCGATTAGTCTAGTAACAGTATTACTACCACATTGGCGTCTGTACATTCAATCCGAGCCTTAGTTGGTCCATTTGATCTTGACCCAAATTGGCCCTTACCGAATTTAACACGAACTGGAACCCATGTTCTGAAATAGATAGTCTTGATTACCATTATTCCCAATCACAACTTGACCTATGTGTGCAGAGCATTGAGATAGAAACTTCAAACATGGAAAGGATAGTGCGCTTGCTGACTTGACTCGACACTCGAATAGTTGGTCATGAAATTGTATGTATTTGACTATATCATATTGTTGCTTGTTCAGGACTAACGACACTATGTAGCTACGTGGACAACTAATTTTTAAGCCCAAGATATCCTTACCACCTGCTTCCACATGTCATCACCTCCTCTGAAGTCAACACCATTTTTCTTGGGTACTTAGGCAACCTTTGGTAACCTGGGCAAACCTTGGATACTCCCACCTTGACCTCTTTTCCTCGGGTTATCCTACCAACATCAAATGAAGACCTCCTCCATACTTAGGCAATCTATGGCTCTTTCGATCCTCCCTACTCCATAAAACCGTCACCACACCCCAGTATTATCACACCCGACTGCACCTGAGCAATGTCTTCATGCTACATACCTCCGACCCCCTGCCTCCATCAGCCCCATACACCGCCTTTATGTTATGGGCCCGTACATAACATGCTTTGACAACTCTAGTGCACCATCTCCAGTAAGCATGCCCGCAGCAACGCACATATCTCGCTAAAACCATGTGCCATTCCATTTATATAGACGTGTCCCCAATACCCCGTCATACTACCGCGCCCCTACCGTTGATCATCTTTTCCCCACCTCATGTCTACCTCACCTTGGTTTGGAACATATTTTGACCTGCTCTTCGGGGTGTCCAACATCTTCAGGGTGGACGAGGTCCTTCCCGACATTACCTTAAGGAGCTCAAAGTGCCCCGGCACAAGGACTCTTCTTCTGACAGTATACGACTCCTCTAAGACACTAAATTGGCACACCCTAAGTGCTCTGGAACAAGGGCTCGCTGCGGGATAGAAAACTCCTCCAATACACCATCTTTGACAGAAAGCTCCGAGTGCTCCGGTACAAGAGCTCCTTTTCCGTTAGATAGGCGACTAGCCGACACACTATCTCAGCATTGGGTAGCGACTCCTCTTGGGACACTAGCTCGTGGCTCTCTAAATCGTTTGACATAAGAAGTTACGTAGGATAAGCGACTCTTCTAAGAAATTATCTTCGTCACAGTGATTTTATGACTAGTCTACAAGCTCTAACACTGAGAACCTTTCACCGGCACCCCTAAGGATCATAACCCCCAGTAACTGGTCTAAAGTTGCATGGCCCTTGGAAGTACTTGGATCTATATACAGTATGGTCATCACTATTGAATACTCGATCAGTATAATCTACTAATCTCTATAGATTTCATGAAATCCAAGAAAAATCTAGACGTGGTAAAACTATTTCCTTATAAGATTCCTTACAAACTTGCCTTCTCAATTCTCACGTGCCATAATCACTTGATGCAAAAGAGCATTCCATATTTCTTTTGTGGGAGGTTGGATATGTATATTCTAACTTAATCCTAGCTGTTGATTGTTGCACCCACAACTTAACCCTAGTCCCAAAACACTCTTATAAAAGCTAGCGTTTCTACTTTCTAAAGGACATGTAGAAACCTAAAAGGGGCATTTGCATGTCTTGACGTTTTGTTCAAAACTGAAGAGCTATACATCAGTAAACGCATACCGTTTTTTGTGTAACGAGAGCGGCACAAGAGTTCGGTATTCTTTAGGAAGATGGTAGGGCCAATGAACTCAAGGTAATTATGATAAAATTTTAGTCTCTAGCTGAATTCATCGATTTATCTTGGAAATTGATGGCTCCTCTGTCCAACCGATAGTAAAAACTTGCAATGGATTCTTCTAAAAGGTTGAGTTTGATCTTACAGCTAATTATATTACGAGAGTTTCCTTAATATTTCATATCTTATCACTTTATATGTGCATATCGATTTATTTATTTCTATTGATGTGAATAAACAATTACCAATCTATGTTGTTCAATTTTGAAAAGCACTTTGGTAAAGCCTTTTTTTTTTTTTGAGGATCGATGGTGGTAATTTAAGAACTTATCGATCTTATGTAAAGGAGCTCACTTAATTGCTTATTACGCACTTTGTCCATCATAAAACGAAAATAACAGGGGGCTTGGGATACGAGGTTCACACCATTACGTAGATCGGGATGGTTCATTTTGATGCAACATTAACAGACGTATTGAAGAGCACAATAATTTTCTCTCTTTCTTGTTTATTTATCCCCTTTATTGTTCCTTCTTCCATTAATTCTTTGTAGGTTGACATATTCGCAAGATGGAAATTTGACACCGTAAAAGGACACGGTGGTTGTTTATGGCATTTCACCGCTGAACGAATGGACCATCAAGCAAGGTAACTAGTGAGTGCTTCCAAAATGTAATTTTTTTCATTTTCGTTACGATTTACATCATTGACAGTCTCTCTGCACCCTTTAACAGACTCACATCCACTCATTCAAGCAAATGAGGATGTTGAAGACAGAAGAATTGCATGATCAATTATAGAAGAAGGCAAGCAATTTCGTTCCACGGAACTTTTGGCTAACAATCAATTCCTTACCCAAAATGTGTCGTTCGTTCCGCAAAACTAATTACACCATGAAGCATATTTCCTTACAACCATTGGTACAAAAAGATACAACTCTCTCGTTATTGCTCATTTACTCTTTCTTCTTCTTATCCTTTCCATTCGCCTATAAGGAAGCAAATTGAGGACAAATCTTATGACTAAATGTTGTCAATTAGTCTAGTAACAGTACTACTACCACATTGGAGTCTGTACTTTCAATCCGAGCCTTAGTTGGTCCATTTGATCTTGACCCAAATTGGCCCTTACCTATTTTAACACAATCCAGAACCCATGTTGCGAAATGGATAGTCTCAATTGTCATCATTCCCAAACACAACTTCACCTACGTGTGCAGAGCATTGAGGCAGAAGCTTCAAATATGGAAAGGATGGTGCCCTCGATAACTTGACTCGACACTCGGATAGTAAGTCATGAAATTGTATGTATTTGACTATATCCTGTTGTTTGTTGCTTGTTTAGGATTAAAGACACTATGTAAATACTTCCCTCTTTTTATAGAAATTAGTTTGGATTCTTCGTACATTCTTGTATTCTGACTTAATTTCTATGATTCCATGTTGTATCTAGATTTTTAGGAACATAGCAAAATATAGAAAAAAAAAAATGAAAAGAGAAGTCGAAAATGTAAAGAGAATATTCTTGTAAGACATCTTGGGAACGTGCAATCTATTTTTGCTGCACAGGTTTTGATTAGACTACAAAATATTCATTGTCATTTGGATAACCTTTACTATAAAGGCTTTTTTGAATTTCCTATCATACCCTTTATTTTGTTTCTTGAAATCATTCTCCCCGCTCCTGAAAAAAAAGCAATTTGCTCATTCAAATAATGTGCATATAAACTCAAAATTCAAGTATCTCCCTACTTTTTAGCCTCACTACCTACCTCTACGTCACTTCCACTTCCATCTATAATTTACGTGTAACTCTCCCTCCCTCCCTCCCTCCCTCCTTACCTAGAACATCTTTAGCGACACCATCATGATCGCATCGACGTTGACAGCATTTGGTTATAATTTGTACATACTTTGACGTTCTTAATTTTTTACGAGATTAACAAAATTTTATATTTTTGTGTTGCACGCAAATTGCGGGTGCCCAAAAAATTTACACATGCTCTCCTTGGTTTAGGTTTCAGATCGTAACGTGGTCAATATTACAGCTACTTTTGCTTTCATTCTCTGTTCGGTAGCAACTCTTCACCTAATGACACAGTTGAACAAGAAAAATCCACCTGATATGTCATCCTACGCAATTGCAAGCCAGCCACTTTTGTGTGGCCATCATGGGCAATCAATCGCCTTTGAAGATCTGTGAGCTACAGGTAATGGCAGCTTTTGCGCTACATCACCTACGAATTGTCGGGCTTTGCTATTTCTAGAGCAAGCAATCAAAGTTGAAAATGATTTGATTCGTGAAACTATAGGGACCAAATCTAACTGCCGCTTTTGAGACAAATAAAAATGACGTCGACTGACTCGGATTCGTACCAGCATCACTGTTCAAGACACAAACCTCTGCATAAAGAACTACGGAGTAGTGCATAATGAGTTTCAGATTTACTGGATTTCAGAAAGAAAACTGGCTGGGGGGGGGGGGGAACTTTTCACGCACAGGCACGCGCACACAGATAGAGAGAGAGACGAATGGCCAAGAAAACTTCGGGAAAGAATCACATTGCAGGTAACCTTTACATAAGAGGTCAACAGTTCACCCCCCAAAAGCTAATCCCCACAATTACAAACTTACACCTTTTAGTGATCAAAACCATTAATCCTTATGTACATCACCCCCAACGATAACACAAGGAAAAATAACCAACAAAACTATGAACTTGTAGAGCACTATCTACTGTTCCTTTTTCTTTTTCCCCTCCAACATGGTCCTGCTGCCAAGCTTTCTACAGGTTTATTCCTTCACATATTCAAAACAGGAATAGTATAATATCTGACACCCAAAAATGCTCCTTATCTCTCCAAATTATCCGCACCCCAAACCAGAAATTGGCACCTGAAGATGTTGCTACTAGGTCTATGGTGTTACCTCGGTTTTGGTTGCGATGAAAACGACAAGGCGGGTCGAACAAGCCTCTGAAGTGTTGGGTTGCTCAGCAATGTAGCCTGAGATCGGTTGAGCATCTCAGTCATTGATGGTGTTTGATAGGATTGAACAAGACTTGTACTATCTGTAGAGTCTCCTCTTGCGGTTGCTCTTTGCCACGAGTGAGAACTTAATCCTGACAGGACATACGCCCTTCCCGATGCCTCGTAGACTTGCCTGCTTGCCATTCTCTCTTGCATCTCCTTGAGCTCAGCATCCAATGCAACACAGAGCCGGTCACCAGACTTGGCTGACACAGTCACTGACAACACCCTGCGGCAAGTTTCTAGGATAGCAATTGCACCTGCCAGGTCTCCCTGCTCAGCTGCAGTCCGTGCTTGTGCCATTGTCTCCGCTGCTTGCAGCCTATTCCGTTGTCTGTCCACTTCTATTGACACTACCTCTTGTCCAGCACATTCAGGTCTTTTAATTTTAACTTCTTCACTTCCCAAAGTCACTGCCTTTTTCGACAAGGGATCGTTG
The DNA here is from genome assembly GCA_033070095.1 of Escallonia herrerae. Lineage (NCBI taxonomy): Eukaryota > Viridiplantae > Streptophyta > Magnoliopsida > Escalloniales > Escalloniaceae > Escallonia > Escallonia herrerae. The sequence continues at coordinate 6,125 of JAVXUP010001005.1, read as the reverse complement.
TATACGCATTTAACCTTTACCAGTGATGTTTCATCGCTTGAAAATTCTGCTGGCACATTCATTGAAACAAGAAAATCTCTCTCCTCATCGGCATACAAATCTCCAATATCTATAAATCCAGTTTGACCGTCAGGCATCACACGGTTAGGGTAGCTTCCGGCTTTTAAAGAGCCGAGGCGGAGGCCTTGGTCCACAGCTTCGATAATCACCTGCAGCTCCTTCACAACAACGCTAAGAAGCCCCCCAATGCACTGTGCAAATGCATCCTGAATAATACCTTCTGTCTCAACAAAAGAAAATGTTCCTCCAGAAATCTCAGATATCGAGTGCATCGATGAAGCATCATGATCCATACCAAACCCAAAAGTGTGCACCGGAATTTTGAAACCTGATCTGCCATTACCGTGTATTGACAAAGGAAGCAGCGACTGATAATTTGGTAAATGTTGGCTGCCACCAGAACCGATGACAGTATATGTGTCCTGTCCATCTGACAACAGTATTATACTGGCAACTGGGTTCTTTTCCCTTCTGTCTTCCATTACCTTGGCACCCTTTCTCAAGCCCTCAGCAATGTTTGTTCCACCATTTGCAACCAAAGAGTTGACAGCTTGTAATGCCTGCTGCCGACCTGCGTCGGTCATCCTACGGAGAGGGAAGAGGCGGCGGGCCGTCGACGAGAAGGCAATCACTGCCAGCCTGTCACTGGGACCCAGATTCTGTATCACAAACCTCATGGCTCTCTTCAGTAAGGCAAGCTTGGTTCCGGCCATGCTGCCACTGATGTCGAGTACTGTGACAAGATCGACTGGAGCACGAGGAGTTTGAGAGACTTGGGATAACTTATCCTGACTCCTACTGGAACTATGTCCTGAAACTGAAGTGGGAGCTTTGAGATGGATCAGGACATTGAAGTTGTCATATGCATCGAGTCGAGGGGCTGCTGGAACTTCAGGGTACGTACTGATTAATATCTTTCCGCAGAACTCATTATCTGCAGCATTGCTATTTGAAGAGCCTCTCTCAGTAGACTCGGATTGATGATCTAAGGCTTCATCGTCGTTAAAGATGGCTGGCTCAGGAGCCTGAAAAAATGGTGCCATGTGTCGATTGGAACTTGTACGAGGGGGAGGTAGCTGGCGGATCACAGTCATCAGAGCATCATTATGGGGCCAATCTACAGGGTTGATTCTTGCTCTTCCAGGGAGAGGATCCAAACTGGGACTCTGCAAGGGTATTTCTTTCCACTTCGCTCTGCAAACAGGGCAAATTTGGTTGCCGTGTTTCACATTTGAAGCAATACAGTGGAAATGGAAGGAGTGCGCACATTCTGCAGTGAAAATAGCATGGCCATTCCCACGTTTCATTGTAGCCAAACATATCGAGCATGTCTTCTGAAAGTTTAAAAGAGATGCCGGTGAGAAAGATACAAGTATGCAACTAATCATATGCAGGGGAAGATTTACTACTTTTGGCTGTACCAATGAGAAAAGACTTTTTAGCAACTTGCAAAAGTTTTATTTGCTTTTATTAGGGTTACAACTATAGAAATTCTCTTACCCCATGCATCTCACTCCCCATGAGACTCGAACATGTTAACTTGCACAGGGAAGGGAGAGGCCTGTACCACTAACTATCACCATGGTATTTGTTTCATAGGTATATATTCCAAAATTCAAAGCTCGAAAATAGAGTAAAAATTGGCACAGTAAGAATATCCTTATAGAAACAATTCAGTGACGTTTAACTGAATGGAAACTATCTGAAGATGTATAGATGTCTACTAAGTAACCTCGAAATTTATGATGGTACTTATTGTGATGTGCGGACCATTCAGAATAAGAGTTGAATATTGAAAATTTCAAAAGCAACTGAGTCAACTGTGGCACAAGTGGAGAAAGCCAGCTTTGCAAACCAAAACAAAAAGAGGCTCATGCTTATCTCGCCCCTTTTAAAAATATCCCGATTTTGACCAAAAAGAATTCGTCAGATTACAATCCAGAAACACACCCCGTACTTTTCTTCGAATCCTGGACAAATTGAAGTTCTTTCGAACATAAGCAGATAAATTTCTAGATGAGGACCGCAGATGTGATGCAAGCGGTGGCGATGAATACTTATGCGATGTTAACCGATTCTATTATACTCTGTTCTATTCAAGATTCTTCTCTCATTCAGGAGGATTGCATTTCTATATGTTTTTCCCTTTCCGAGATTCTTTTTCAAATTCAGGGTATAGTGTGCCGGTTGTTTCATCAAGCAAATCGTATAATGAGTGAACCAATGAGCTGCATATCAGCTGCGAGGTAAAGGATGGCATCTCTAGCCAAAAAATCAATAACAAACTCACGGCCTTGGAGGGTTAAACAAGCCGCCAACAATTGATACATAGGAGTCAGGACAAAAACTTAGTAAATTCAAACCAAACGCATGAATTGAAGGGAAAGATCCCCCTCTCTTTCGTTAATGGTGTTCAGCTCACTAAGTGCCAACTAATGAGTCCACTACAAAGCAGCTTCGGCTTTATTTTCTTTTTCATTTTTGGTACAGACAACACTACTGACGATGCTCCCTCTCAAGAAAAGGGAAGTCAAATCTATAGAGGAAGTCTCAAGCAAAAGAACTGGAGGAACTATTGAACATAAAGTCCTCCAACAAAAAAAAAAGTAGAAAAAAAAGAAGTAGAAAACGATTCCTACCCAAAAATAGAGATGAGGACAAGAAGACAACAGAACCTCCCTAAGGAAGCCTGATGCCACTATTATTCCATTAGCTTCATGAATTGGTAATTTATTCAATATTTCTTGGATAAAAAGTATATTATAACCACAAATTTCCTAATTTACATCTTATTGACCAATGAACCAGACAGTGCATAAATGACAAAAACTCAAAATCTCTAACGAAAATGAAAACCAGATCGAGGAAACACAAGTAATCACTAGTCAAACATTATTTTCGCAACTACCCTTCGCTTTCACAACTTTCCAGTATCACAACGACTGGAATTAGAAAAGAGGGTTTTGAGGGTTTTTCTTCAAAAGTACAAAAATCTAACCTTGGAAGACGACCTGCTGAAGCTCTTGGAAAGCCGCAGCCCGCTCCCCGCCGCCGGCCGGCTCGCCGGAGAAACGGAGGGCGAGAGCAGAGCGGCGTCCGACAGCCGCTCAGACGGCGGCGACGAGTCGTCTAGTACGGCACCCGGCGCGTGAACACACAATCTCAAACCAAGTGCAAGCTTGGCCTTCCTCCATTTACTCCCCATTTTCAGTAAGCAAGAACCAGATCTCACAAATGGGTTTCGCCGGCTTAGCCCAGAAAGCACAAAAACCAAGAGGGCTTAGAGCTTAGATGGAAATGGGTGCGTGAGGGCTATGGGGAGGGAGCTGAAGTAGGGGAGAAGTGGGTGGTTGATTTTACTCTTCTTGTTGGCGGCCATGAATGAGGAGAGAAGGAGGGAGGAGGTTTTTGACCTTTGGTTTTAGTGAAAAGTAGGACACGAGACCCGATATACTTTTAAATTGCTAGTTGCATGATGTCTCTTTTCTTCTTTCTTTTTTTGTTTGGTTTTTGAGAAAGGCACGTTTTTGGTTTTGGCCTTTGACTTTCAGCCCTACACCACCCACTTCTTGTGCCTAAATTAAATTTACCATAAAAAGTTTTTTTTTCCATAAAGAAAAAGGTTGGTGCAAGCTGCATTTCTCCATTAACATGGACAAAGAAAGACGGATGATAATTTTAAAATACGTTATCGATAGGATCACCCGTTCTCGACTTTACAATAAATTTGTTTCAAACACGTACGAAACTTACATTTACGAGTAATTTTTTTTGGTCAGGCAAGTCTTTGATTGAGGAGTTTTGGAAACGTCAATTTTGATGTTCTTAGAGGAAGTGTGAAGAAGGAAAAATTCTCTTGATATTAATTGTATTTTGTACGAATAGAAAGTTTGCGATGATTTATAGTTAGATGGGTTTTGCAACACAGTCTGAAAAATAAGATGGTCTCATCTTACTTACGAGGAAGTTTCACACTATGGAATCATTGGTGTAGTTGACGGTTTTTAAGTTCTTTGTATAATAAAGTGCAAATCTTACCAGTTTATGTACTATATTACAAATTCCCAGCATGCCTCATTGTTTTATTGAGTATTCATGTTGTTATTCATTTATATCGATGAAAACAATTCAAAATTCAAAAAACACAAAGCAAAGAAATAATGGAAGCTTGTGCTAGAAAGTTAAAAGAAGTAGAATGGAAGATCGAATGGTAAGACGACCGCATGGTTGATGGAGGTCGGCAAATTTTCAATATAGGAGAATATGTCTTACTTTAGTTAATTTATTTAGTGGTCCTTTTGCTACCATCTAGAAACATTGACAAAATCAATAAAGAACATAGGTAAATTATGAATTTTTAAAAAAATAAACATTGCTGTATCACAAGAAAATGCTCTCTTAGAAGAATGATTTTCATGTTTAACTAATAAACTTGAAATAAATCGCAAGACATCTGTTTATAAAGAACAATTCATGCTATATCACACCATATATGAAATTAGAAAGAATCAAGCGTAAAACTTTATAAAAACAAGAAGCTTAATACTGTCTTAAATTATCATATGCGCAAAAAATTTAAATAAATTATTAATATATATTAATTATGTCGTAATTCTAATAACGAAAACCATCTTTGTCGCTCTAAAAAAAAATATCTTTACCTACATTTAAGACACATCCATGACTCATTACAATCAATGAGTGGCCCACCTTAATGTAACAATGTTGGGCATGCACATGAATGTGATAAAGAGTCAAATGGTGGGAATTTTTCTAACGTTGTTTATTCTTAAGAAGATAAGTTGATGATAAGTACTTCACACACGCCCACACGTGCGCATCGTCACCGATGTCTTTTTCTCTTTTCTTTTCTATTGTCTTGTTGATAAATTCCTTTACCTTTCGTTTGTTCTATTATGTTCCAAATTTCTTCTAGTCAAAAACAAATAAAGTTTCATCTATATGCCTTCACATTCTTCGTTGACAAAAATACAAGAACTTGTCCCAAAAGAATGGGATTAGGTAATATTTATTTTTATTTTATGAAGATTGTCAGGTCAGGTCTTCTGAGAAGCACGTCTAATATTTTAGAAATTTCTTCAGGAGTTTGTATCTTAAAATAATTCAAGAAATTGACTTGCTATGCGACATAAATACTGGAAAACAAAATATTTGTTGCGTATCCTTGAATTTGAATTGCATTAATCAGTTTAGGAGAGAAAAAAAAAACGTATTCACTTTAGCGTTTGGATAAAATTATGGAGATAGGAAATTAAATCTAATGATGACGCTTAAAATATTGAAATTGTGAAACTCGGAATCATATTAGTGTAACGACCCGGTCCACGACCCCACCACAGAGTAATGCCTCCCTCAAAAGGGCTAGCCAAATAGGTACTTAATTTCCTTGGCAAGGTCTTATAAGGGTCATCTCATACTACTCCACATCCGATGTGGGATATTACAATCTCCCTCCTTATACCTTAGCGTCCTCGCTAAGGCTCAATCACACATAACCCAAAATCTTCCTCTCTAGCCAATGTGGGATATACCGGGCTCACCCTTCGTTGCCCCAACCATCCTCTTGATGTGGGATATACCTGGGCTTGCCTTCCTTTCCCCAACCATTGGCAACCCGACTGGATAGCCCAGCCCGAGTTTTTGAGAGTCGGCTCTGATACCATCTGTAACGACCCGGTCCACGGCCCCACCATAGAGCAATGCATCTCTCAAAAGGGCTAGCCAAGTAGATACTTATGAATTCTTTGACAAGGTCTTATAAGGGTCATCTTATACTACTCCACATCCGATGTGGGATATTACAATTAGTAAGTGGCCAAAAAAAAAAAAGGCTAATAAGGTTTGTAAATCTTTATCAGCATTTATGGTTTACAAAAATAAGATCGTTTTTAATCTAATAAAAAAATATTTTCTCACTTATGTAAATCTGATTGCACATATTTCTCGATCATAATATAATTTCTAGAAAATGTAGTCGGCTGCTAATATTGCCTCTCTTCATGTTCAAGATAATAAGTAACGCCACCCAAAAAAGTACTAAATCA